>CM051823.1:40210000-40364537 GCA_028451465.1 Erethizon dorsatum
AGAAATGTCAACATTCATAAAGGATTTGCTCAGCAAATCTAGAGTAGAGATAGATAAAAAATAGAAGATAGAAAAAGAATGAAAACTGTGAATGATCAATATAGGAATGAAATAGAATGCATGAAATGGATTCAAACAGATATCAAGGAAATTAGAAATACCGGGGCTGGTGAGATGGCTCAGCGGCTTAAGCGCCTGCCCGGCAAGCTCGAGGACCCGAGTTCGACTCCCGGAACCCACATACGAAAAAGGGGCCGGTGATATCGCTCAGTGGCACGGGCGCCTCCTGGCGCGTGAAGCCCTGAGGTCGACCCCCCGGTACCCACAAAAAAAAAAAAAAAAAAAAAAGAAAGGAAACATCTCTTAAAAATAACAAGGGATCAAGAAATAACAATTCAACAGCTGCAAGATAATGCAAAGAAAAATAACATAGGACTGATTGGTGTCAATGAAAAAGCAAGAGCCAACACAAATGACATAAGAACACTATTTGCAGAAATAATAGCAGAAAATTTCCCAAAAGTGAGAGCAAAATCAGACATACAGATAAGAGCGTCATATGAACTCCAATTAGCCATAACCAAAATAAATCTACACCCAGACATGTAATAATCAAGATACCAGAAGTTCAGCACAAGAACAGAGTATTAAAAGCTGTTAGAGAACAAACAAACAACAAACAAACAAAAAACAAAAATAGATCACCTATAAAGCAAAGCCTATCAGAATCATGGCAGACTTCTTAACACAAACTCTCATGTCAAGAAGAGCTTGGAGTGAAGTATTTCAAGTTCAGAAAGAAAACAACTTCCAACCCAGATTAATGTACCCTGCAAAATTATGTCTCAAAATTAATGGAGAAATAAAATACTTTCATGACAAAGAACAGCTGGAGAAATTCATGACAACCAACTGAACCAAACCTGTGAACAAATGGACTTAGTAGATGTTTACAGTGTTCTACCCAACAAGATCAGAATATACATTCTTCTCAGCTGCACATGGGATGTTCTCTAAAATAGACAATATATGAGCCCTTAGAACATGCTTGAGTAAATGCAAAACTACTGTGATAAAATCAGCATGGTACTGGAAAAAAAAAAGCAGACTTGATCAGTGGAACAGATTAGAAGATGCAGATACAACTACAAACACACTCAGCCAACTTATCTTTGACAAAGGGGCCAAACATGTTCATTGGAAGAAAGATAATCTCTTTAATAAATGGTGCTGGAAAAACTGGCTGTCCACATGCTGAAGACTAAAACTAGACCTATGTCTATCACCATGCACTAAACTAAAGTCAAAATGGATCATATATCTAAATATTGAAACAGAAACATGAAATCTACTGAAGAGAAAGTAGGTGGAAATCTTGAAGACATAGGGGTAGGCAAAGAGTTCATGAAGTAAAACCAAACTGCATAGGAAGTACTTCAAAGAATCAATGACTGGGATCTCCTCTTATTAAAAAGTTTTTGCACATCAAAAGAAATCACCAACAGAATGAAAACAGCCCACATGGTGGGAAAAAGTTTTAGCCAACTGCCCTCAGGCAAAGGACTTCTTTCTAGAACATGTAAAGAATTGAAAAAATCAGGTCCCCAAATTCAAAGACCCAATCCAAAAATGGGCATCTAAGGTGAATATGCTCTTTTCAGATAAAGAAATACAAATGGCAAATAAATATATGAAAAAATGTTCAACATCTTTGGTCATTTGAGAAATGCAAAGTAAAACAGCACTGAGATTCCATCTTGCCCCAGAAACAATGACTATCATCAAGAAATCAACCAATAACAAATGCTGGAGGGGCTGTGGGGAAAAAGGAACTCTTCTCCATTGTTTGTGGGAGTGTACACTGGTACAACTGTGGAAATCACTGTGGTGATTCCTCAAAAAATTAGGATTGGATGTCCCATTCAACCCAGCTATTCCCCTTCATGGTATTTTCCCAGAAGAATTAAAAACATCATACCACAGCGATACATGTGCACCCATGTTTATAGCAGCACAATTTATAATAGCTAAATCCTTTAAACAACAAAATGCCCATCAACTGAGGAATGGATAAAAGAGATGTATTTTTATACAATGGAGTACTTCTCAGCTATAAAGGAGGATAAACTCGAGGCTTTTACAGGTAAATGGATGCAATTAGAGACTATACTCTTAAGTGAAATAAATCAGACTCTCATGTGTAAACATCGTATTGTCTCCCTCATGTAAGAAACTGAAAGAGTAAATAAAATCCAAAATGTACAATAGATATTGTGAAAGGGGAAGAAACTGCTCAAAAGGAAAGAACAACTGGGATGGGGGAAAGGAGAAAAGAAGGTAGGGAAAAGAAAAAAATATATGTATACACAAGATAGCTGAGATAATTATACTACTAATTTCTATTAGTTCATTGGAAAGAATGGCTTGTGCTTATATTGTTTGATCAATTTTTCATGCCTATATCTTGTAATCTGAGCAACTACTTTGAAGATAACAATACACAATACATTAGTCATTGTTAATATTTTATTATCTTGTTCTGAAATTCTGTATCATTGTTTTTTTCTCCTCAAAATTAAAAAAATATTGCCATTTTTTCTTTTATTCAAGAAGCCTAAAGTATAAATATAGAGCAAAATAAAAGATAGATAATAGGAAACACAGAGGTAGAACTTTTGCAAAAGGGAAGGAGACCAAGAGACGGAGTGATGTGAGAGGGAGGTGATAGGCTGGGATAAATATAGAATTAAGATTTGTTATGTACATGTACCACTTCTTCACAATAATGTAATTATTATGTATAGCAAATATATTACTAAAGAAATAAACAAGAAAGAAAGAAACATGAATGTTGAATGCTTTAGACAGAGGGAAATTCCAATTAAAATATTAAGGAAATACAATCATCTTAGAGTTACAATGCAAATATTTGGAGTGAAATGTGAATTAAAGTTTTTGCTAACGAAAATTGCTTTTTCAGTCATTTATTCACATTAAATTCATGCTGTCTTTGTGAAATACAACTAAGCAAACAACATGAATCCTCTCAAGATGCCCTTTCTCTTTTGTTATGGAACCCTCAGATATTCTATCTTTCAAAATCCAACCTTAAATCCTCAGTTCTTTCTCAAAGGAAAACCAATTTTAGTTGGACTTAACTTTGTGAAATGGGTGACTTCCTGCAGGCTTACAGGAAGCTCTGGAAATTGCACCTTATTTTCCTATTGTCTTTCATTGCATTTTACAGAGATATCATTGGAATAATTGATGAACGGTGGTTAAAATTAGAAGTATTATCCAAACAACTGTTGTGATTGCATTCTTTGAAGAAGAAAAGATCATTAGAGACTGGTAGAATAATTTTGAAATGTCTTACAGCATAAATATTGAAATATAGTATGGCCCCTTCTGGTCACTTGACACTGATTTATAGCTAAGGGAGCAAACTTCTGATTAATTCCTAGCTCTCTATATTTAGCTTGTATCGTTATTCTAGGTTAAAAATAGCCATTCAGTTCTCATTTCTTCTTTTGGATGCTCACTGACATCCAGGTAAGGTTATTGGGCTGTTGCTTTAAAGTCATTATAGTAAGTACACTTATTCTTCAGTGGCAGAGACCACATATCACACAAGCACCCTTTGACTTTGTTCACATGAAAGTTTTACTTTTTGTCAATATCTATCAGTGAAGGAGAATATGCTTAGCGTTGATTTAGCAAAAAGCATGTGAACTAGTTTGCATCTTTAGATGTCCCCCCAATTCTTGAAATACAAAGACTATTCTGCATTTTAAAAACTGAATTATACATTAATTTTATTGACAATTTTATTTTATTCTATTCTTTTTTCCAGTTCTAAGATTGAACCCAGAGCCTTCATCCTGAGCCATATCCCCAGTTCCATTTTTTATTTTATATTTTGAGACAGTGTCTCATGAAATTGCTAAAATTTCCAACATTGACTTGAATTTATGATCCTCCTGCTTCAGACTACCAGAGTGCAGGGATTACAAGTATACTTTATCACTCCAGGCTGGCATTTATATATTCTTGCACAAAGTGAGATTTGTAACAGTTCCCTAGTCAAAATTATTAATGCACCAAAAAATTGTATCTTATTAAGGTAGGTTATAATGTTACTTAGCAGATCATGAGTCCTCATTTATGCTTTATGAACAGTATTTCAGCCCAAAAGACTTTCCTTAGGGCAGCCTTCATCTCCTTGTTCCTCAAGCTATAAATCAGAGGATTGAGGAGGGGTGTTATCACGGAATAAAATAATGTCATGATTTTTTGCACCTCCACTGGGTGTCTTGATCCAGGGTTAACATACATCACCATAATAGAGCCAAAAAACAGAAACACCACAGCCAGATGAGAAGCGCAAGTGGAGAAAGCCTTGCCTTTGCTGGCTGCTGAGGGCATCTGTAGCACAGCCAAAATCACCAGTGCATAGGAGTAAAGGATAAACAGAAAAGTGCCAATCATGAAGATAGCATTGAAAGTAGAGTAAATGAACTGAGTTGTGGTGTCTTCAGAACAGGACAGCATCATTATTGGGACAGGATCACACATGAAATGGTTGATGATATTTGGGCCACAGTAGGGTAACTGTGAAATGAAAACAACTGGGGTTAGGAAAATGATGAACCCACAGGACCATCCTAAGGCAACAAGGCCAGTGCAGAGCTGTCTGGCCATGATGCGTGGATAGTGGAGAGGGCGGCAGATGGAAGGTACCTGTCAAAGGCCAGGATGCAAAGGTAGAAGCCTTCATCACACCCAAAGGAGAAGAAGAAGTAGAACTGCGCAAAACAACTCACAAAGGAGATGGACTTGGTTGTAGAGAGTAAGTTGGCCAACAAGTTGGGTACCGTTGTGGTGATGTAGCAGATTTCCAGGAGAGAGAAATTCCCCAAGAAGATGTACATGGGGGTGTGAAGGCAGCAGTCTCCCCGCACAGCACAGGCGATGGCTGCGTTCCCCATGAGGGTCAGAGTGTAGGCTACTGAGAAGAGCCCGAAGTAGAGGAGCTGCCTTTCTGGACTTGAGGGGAAGTCCAGGAGGATGAAGTGGGTAACGGAGTTTGTGTTTCCTTTTTTGGACACATTCATTGGTCTGGAAGACAAGAAGATGACACCAGTTATTGCATTTAATGTAGAGTGTTGGTTTTTGTAGGAAGCACAAATTTCTTTATCGTTTTCGGTCAAGTAATAAACCTGAGATTTCTCCTTAAGGCAACAAGAATATGATGCTGATAAACTGCCTGAGGAATATTATTTTATCTTAGTGCAATACAAATAATAAAAATAAAAAATCAACATTGTGTCAGAGCAAGCCTAAAGTTATGAAAAGATTTACAAACTTTGTAATTTTAGTAAGTTGCTTTACCTGTATATGTGTATGTATATGTCCACATGTGTTTACCATATGTTGTACAGTAGAGACAAATCAGTACGTGTTAAATTCTTTTTTAAAGTAATAATAAAGATAATTTAGTGTAATTGGTTATATTGGTAATGAGACTAAATGTTAAAATAAAATATTCCAAAGATCAGATCTCATGGTGAAATAATGAATGGACAAATGTGTATTCCTTTTATGGCCTCTTATGGTACTGTATAGTTATTAAAATAATCTTTCCAGGCCTAGGATAGATGGTTTTTATATGACCATACCCAATGCATACTTAGCATTGATGAAATAATTTCTCTCTGGCCTGCTGGTTTCAAGTCCACAGTCCCGGGAAGAGTCCTACAATCTTAATCTCAAATTCTCTGGATGAAAATTTTGATTTATTTCTTGAAATGTAAAAATGCAATATATCCCATGGGCCAACTCGTCTATGTGAGGGCGCTTGTTCTGAGTAGTTAGACTGCTTAATGTGGACAAATTTGTTGCAAACAAATCATTGCAGAAGCAAATGTTTATTTGTGTGTGTAGGTTCCATAGTACTTCTTTTGTTTCTTTTTTTCTTTTTTAATGTGGTTACCGGGAGTCGAACTCAGCACCTCGTGCTTGCCAGGCAAGTACTTATGCTGCTGAGTTATCTCACCAGCCCTCCATAGTATTTCTTAATCAATGATTTTTGTACTTATAGCTTGCTTTCCTTTTTGTATATAAATTTGGTGCATTTTTGCATGCAGTTCATGCAAATGGGAAACACTGAAACATTGACTGTCTTGCTTCACTCATCTGTGCCTTCTCCTTGCAGTTTGTTGTTGCTGAAACGAAACTCAACTTTTATATGTCTTCTTCCCTGAGTTCCCTATTCTTGGTTATCATATTTGATACTTAAGTGGAAGGACTGCTGTTGTATTACCTTCCTTCTGTATCCATTGATTCTGGATCTATGGTTTTAACAAAAGGCAGAATAAAAATATTAGAAAAAATTGTGTTTGTACTAAATGTATAGATGACTTTTAATCTCTTTTCATTGTTCCCTAAAAGATACAGTTTAACAATGATCTGTATTGCATTTACACTGTGTTAGGTATTGTAAGTAATCCAGAGATGATTTAAAATCTTTGGGAGAAAGTGTGCAGATTTATGGAAATACTATGCTATATTCTACAAGGAGGTTGAACATCTGTGGATTTTGCTGTCCCCAAGTTATTCTGGAGTCAATCCTTCAAGGGTATAAGGAGGAATTGTATCTCATTGCTATTGAGCTGTGAAGACGGTGAAATCTGAACATAGCCTGGTGGTTCTATTTTTTTCCCTTTCAATCACATTTCAGGTGGCAACATATGATGGACACCATAATTTCTCATATTATAAGAAGTCTATTACTATTTGTGTGTTTTGTTCTTGTAGATATAGAGTCTCTCTTATGTTTATTAGTAAGGTTAAAACAAAATGCTTTTTATTCTGGGTGACTGTAGAGTTTTTCTCAACTGAGGCTATTGTACAGTATCTGATAAAGAATATATTTTATTTTGTCTGAAGACAGCAAGCTATGATGCAAGGGTACCTTGGTTCTTCCCAAACATTAGAAATGAAAACTAGAGTGCTTTTCATTTGAAAACTTTTAAATCATACAAAATATGTATAAGCAGAGAAAAAGAAGGGTACTAATGCTACTATAAGAGGCAATTGTTATCATAGTTGCAAAATATCCTTACTGTGGGATGTTTACAAATTTATTCAGCTACATCCTTTTATTGAAGGAAACATTCACTTATCTGCCACAGAAGACTCAGTGATTATTCAATTTCATAATAGTTCATTTGATTGAATTTTAAAATTCATTTTATTTTAGTCCTTTTTACTCTGGCCTGAGTCCTAATTTCTTGGGACACAATCCTCAGCCACTTTAATTATTTCACTGACAGTGCAGCACCATGATGATGTATGAAACCAATGACATTACTCACCCTTCTTGAATCTTCTGTACAGTATTTCTTGGGGATACACAAAGTCACAATCCAAAGAAAATCCTAAGTGCAATAATCAAAACTACATCAGTGCTAAATGGGTTGTGTCATACAAAGAAGGGTTATTTCAAATAAAACCAAAGCATGTTAAATTAGTGAAACTGCTAAAAATATATAAGTTGAAGAGATAAAATATTAGAATTGAATCAGATTTTCCATGCTTTGTCTATTGAACAAGCAACAAAATTAATGTAATACAGATAAGAAATCTGCCTCCAAATATTTATCATTTACACATTTTCACTTCAAGTGTCCATGGTTCTCTGCTAACAATACCTGTTAATATTTTAAAAGGCTAGGGGAAGTATGTAAATATACTTTCAAAGATTTGTTGAAACAAAAAGGAAATTAAGAGGCTTAGGGATGAGAATTGCTGTGAATTGGAGGCCCACCTGGGCTACAAAGTGAGTTCAAGGCCAACATGAACTACATAGTGAAAGCCTGTTTGAAAAAGACAAAAAAAATTAATATTTGTAAGCTTATGTGTCTGAATTTTGTTTTAATCAAATATTTATATATTTAGAATGAAAGGAAAACATGTGTTAATAAATTCATTTATGTGTAATATTTGTTACAATATGGTATATAAAACTTTAACTCACTTCCTTGTAATGTGCTGAGACGAGCTCTCTGAGAAGGAAACAAAATATTACTCTATAGTGTAAAAAGCATTTAAGGGACTTCTGTGGATGATCCAGTTTGTAATGTGCCATGAGTTTCAAAGAGTAAACATTAAAAGATTATTTTCTTTTCAGCTGCAAAGCTCATATTTATAGTTAAAATAAAAGTGCAGATGAGGGTATTGTTTCTGTTTATGCACTTGCATCATGGTCTTCTGAGATTTATGAACCTTTCCCTTGATATTCTAAAATATTTCTTCAACACCTGAGATAGTTTTGTAATTTTATCTATTCATAATGAAATAATAAGCTCAATCATTCCCCCAAGGAATAGAGCACTTGTAGAACTTGTCTTGTGCTTTATAACCAGGAATTACAAAATGTTCCCAGGGAATAATTAAACAGTTAATAGAGCTTGTTGTAATAGCTGCAATAAGAAGATCTACAATTAGATTCCTGTTTCTATTTTGAGAAAAGGAAACATATACTTTGCCCATAAATATTAGCTGTCAAATTTATTGCTTAAAGAGCATAACATCAATTGCATTAATGATCATCATTAGAAAAATGATATTTTAGGTACTAACACTGGTATAGTGTTATTTAAAAAAATTTATGGAGTATTTAGCAGAAAGGGTGGCTAGGGAAGGATAAACAAAAGAAAAAATAATCCTGTTTACATACAGAAATTAAATTCAATTCAGTATGTGCATGCACACAGAGAAATACAAAATTAGTAAGTGAATAGGTGAATTATATATTTTTTCATTGATAAAAATAAAGTGTGCAATGAGTTGGGTGGTAGGTCTTCTAATTTTAAGTACAATTTTAAGGAAAGCCTGATAGAGACATTAACATTTTGGGCACAGATATGAAAAAGTGGGGGGACAGAACATGAAGGTATGGAGAGGGCTTTTCAAGCAAAAGGAAGCCACGGCTGGAGCCCAGAGGGAGGAGTAAATCAGATCCACCTGCATGACAGGTGGAGTCAAAAAGTTCAGTGTGCTGGAGCAATGTGAAATGGGGAGAAGGCCCCGGTTGGCACTCCGTCCTCTTATCTCCTTTTTCTTCTTTATATAGCATCTGTATTTCACTGCAGTAGGCAACACAAATGTTTGGTTTTGTAAGTTTTACCAACTTTAATATAATTGATTCTCCTATACAACCTATTAGAATTTGCTTATTTATTTTTTATTAGTACATGTTTTCAGTATAAAATGATTATATTCCTCATGGAGATTGGTATATGTATATAATACACCTTAATTCTTTTTTCATTTCCTTCCCCTTCTTTCTCTCCCCACTCCCTCCATCTCTTGATCCCCTTCCCATTTGAGAAACACCTATCTCCCTACTTCCTACTATCAATCTTTTTATTTTGCACTTTATTCATACATTAGGTATATCATATCAGAGAAACCATGTGATATTTAGTTTGTGTATCTGATGTACTTAACATTATGGTGTCAAGGTGCTTCTATTTTCCTACAAATGACTCAAGTTTATCTTTATATCACAGTAGTATTCCATTGTGTATAAGTACTAAATTTTCTATAACCATTTATCCATTGGTCGACTTAGCTACTGTGAATTATGCTGCTATAAACACCAATATGCATGTATCATTGTAATATAATATCTTCAATTCTTTCAGAAACATACCTATAAGAGGAATAGCTGGGTCAAATTAAATTTTTATTTTTAGTTTTTTGAAGAATCTTGATACTGATTTCCATAGAGGTTGTAACAATTTATACTCTCAGCAACAATCAAGACAGGTTTCTCTTCCTCTTTAGGCTTTCCAGCATTTGTTATTGTCTGATTTCTAGATGGTAGCCATTCTTTCTGGGGTGAGATGGAATCTCATATTGTCTTTTTAAAAATTTGCGTGTCTCAGCAAAATTGAACATTTTTCAGGAATTTATTGGCCTTTAGTATTTCTTCTTCTGAGCAGTGACTATTTCGTTTCAGATGCCCATTTTTTTAATGGATCTTTAAATTTGGGGAGTTTATTTTAGTTCTTTACATATTCTTGATATTAGTCTTATGTCTGTGGAACAGCTGGTGGTTTGTTTTCCTATTCTGTAGGATATTTCTTCACTCTGTCGTTGGTTTCCTTTTCTATGCAGAAGCTTTTTAATTAGATGTGATCTCACTTGTTGATTCTCAGTATTATTTCTTCTCTAACTGGGGCTCTGTTTAGAAAATTTAAGAGTTATACCTATTTTGCCTTCCAGTAGATTGTTTCTATTTTAATATTTAGATCTTTGATGCATTTTGATTTTAGTTTATTACATGGTGAGAGACATAGGTCTAGGTTAAATTTTTGGCATGCGGAGAGCCAGTATTCCTAGCACCATTTGGTAAAGAAGCCATCTTTCCTCCATTCAAAATATTTGATCCCTTGAGTATGCCTGGAGTTGTTTCTACATCCTCTGTTCTCTATTTCATTGATCCAAAAGTCTGCTATCTTGTCAATACAATGAATTTTTAAATCACTGTAGCTTTGTAGTATAATTTAAAGTCTGGGATTTTGATGCCTACTGCCTTGCCCTTGTTGCCCAGAATTGATTTTGCTATTTTAGGTGTCTTTTGGTTCCATATAAAATTTAGGCACTAGTTCAGTGAAGAATGCTATTTGTATTTTGATTAGATTTGCACCACTAGCCTCAGCAAATACCCATGGCTATTAGAAGCTGCAAATGTGATGTGGGGTTTTATTCTGAAAGTGATTCCTTCCACAGGATAGGTTAGCTTTGGAGAAGAAATTCACTGTGGTGATCTCCATATTTAGGAGGAATATAATCAGGAGACAAGTTGAGAAGGGATGTATTTTTTAAGACTGAGTGATTCCAGGGATCAGTAGTCACAGGATAATCACTCTTCAGGGATTCTGGGGGTGTTGTCAGTTAATTCCTTTAGAAATGGCTTGCTAGGGCCGGTGAGACGGCTCAGCGGCTTAAGCACCTGCCTTGCAAGCGCGAAGGCCTGAGTTCGACTCCCGGAACCCACATACGAAAAAGGGGCCGGTGATATCGCTCAGTGGCACGGGCGCCTGCTGGCACGCGAGGTCCTGAGGTCGTCCCCCCGGTACCCACAAAAAAAAAAAAAAAAAAAAAAAAGAAATGGCTTGCTAATTAAATTATTCTAGGCCCTTCTTGCCTCAAACAAAGAATTGGATGAGACAAGCCAAAAATAATGCCAAAAGTTTATTTGAAATGTGAGGGGTGAAAGGGTAAGGGAAAAACTGGCTCTGTAGAGTGAACATGGGCTGAACAAGAGAGAAAGGGATAAAAAGAGCAAAAGTAAAAGTATGCCCTGTGTTTGGGAGACACAGCCTGGGCTACCACGTAGAGTCACAATAGTGGGATCTTCCTGGTGTCTGTGTCTTTAGTATATGTGCTGCCAAAGCAAGCACAATGTCTGTGTCTTTATATGCAGTCCACATTTCATGGGAACTTGTGAGAAGTTCTACATATGGGGTCCTGGGAATTATTTGGTGAGGTCCTGGGATCTTCTAATGGACAAATCTCACTTATTTCTTCATCCAGGTTTGCCACACCCTACCTCCTATATCAATTCCCCCTGAGAGACATAAATCTCATAAATCTTTAGTGCTGAAGGAGTGGTGATCTTTGTCTTCTTCAAGCTGGAAGGGGCTGTAGACCCCACCTATTAGTGACTAGGTACCTCCCACTACCTTGGGATGTGGCTCATGGCTGGTTTGAAGAAAGTAAAACCTGTCAGAAAATAACAAGAAGAGAGTAGTGATCATTGAGCTGCCTGTGCTTAATGGGAGAGAGAAACTTTAGTATTAGCCCAAATGTGAGGAGCAAGTCAGATTTCCATGCTTTCTGCAGAGAATGTATGCTAGAGAACTATGTCAGATAATTTGTCAAGAGTCTGAGAGCCATGGCCTTAACAAATGTTGTTTACTTATCTGTAGCAGCACTGGGGCCTTGCTTTTTGAAGAGAAATCTCAAGATTCCAGAGTCTCACAGAAGTAGCTTTTTTCTTTTGGGTGGTCTTGTTCTTTAAAACTAGTTCAGGTGGGACTAGTTTTAATCTAGAAAGATGAATCAAATTATCTGTCTCTGCCATCTTTACTTCAGTGGGTGAGGTAAGGATCACTGAAAAGGGGCCTTTCCATTTTGGCTTTAACTGGTCTATGGGTGTTCCCTCTCTCCAAGTTTTTAGAAACACCTGGACTCCAGGCCAGACACTATGTAGTCGCCCTGGGCCAGGAGCTGGCAGGACTCTGTTTCCATACATTGCAATAGCTTGTTGTACTTGGCTCAGGATGATGGAATATTGTGAGAGTCTCATAGTCTCTGGGTCTTCCATCGTATCAGAGGTTAGAAATGGCCTTCTGTAAAACATCTCAAGTGGGCTCAAACTGAGCCCTGTTTTGGGCACGTTATGAACCCTCATGAGTTCTCTGGGCAGCAATCAGAGCCAGGACTCAGACATTTCTTGTAAAAGTTTTGCCAGAGCTTTCTTTAGGCCCTGGTTGGCTTTCTCTACCTTTCCAGAAGATTGAGGCTGCTATGCAATGAAGGTGGTACTTTATTCCTAAAGCTTTTGCCACTTCCTGACTTATTTGGGATATAAAAGAAAGTCCACTGTCACTCTGGAGAGACTGGGGTAGTCCAAATCTGGGGATGATTTCTTTAAAAGCCTTCACTACCTCTGTAGCTTTTCTGAACAGAAATCCTCCACATGGTGGCATGTGGTTAAAGTCTAATTGCCAGTCCTCTCCAGGGCAAGTATCTCTCCTCTGTACAGGCTCTAATAAAGGAGGTGGTTTGGGCTTGCCCGGGTTGTTGTAGGCACAGAGTGGGCAAGTTTTGCAGACCTGTTGGTTGGTTGTCACTCATCCTAGCCCTGTAAAAATGTAAGTGACCATTTCCACTGTAGTGTTTCTTCTCATATGGAAGGAACCATGAAGTGTTTTTATAGCCTTCTACTGTGTCCATTGGGGAAGGACTAGTTTTTTTTTTTTTTAAATACCACCAGACTCTCTTTTTATTTTCTCTTTTCTAAGGCCCATTTATCTTTTATATCTATATCTATATCTATAGTCTATATCTTGTGGGTATAGACTGGTTTTAATTGTTCCTCAGAACCTGGGAATTAGGCTAGAGTCTTTTTTTTTTTTTTTTTTTGTGGGTACCGGGGGGTCGACCTCAGGACCTTGCGCGCCAGCAGGCGCCCGTGCCGCTGAGCGATATCACCGGCCCCTTTTTTCGTATGTGGGATCCGGGAGTCGAACTCGGGCCCTTGCGCTTGCCGGGCAGGCGCTTAAGCCGCTGAGCCATCTCACCGGCCCTAGGCTAGAGTCTTAAGGGGCTGTAGGATTTCCATTTTTGCCTCCCTATCAGCTTTTTCATTCCCCAGGCTTTGGAGGAGGCTTTGGATATGTCTCTCTGGTGCCCTTTTTGGTGCATGGCTGTGACCTGCAAGGGAAGATGGACTGCCTTTAGGAGTTGTAGAATTTCATGTCTGTGTTTTATAAATGATTGTTTATTTGTCAGTAAGCCTCTTTCTTTTCTTATATCAGTATGGGTGCACAGCTCCAGAAAGGCATATGTGGAGACTATATAGTTGTTTAACCTTCTGTCTTTTCCTAATATCAATATGTGAGTAAGAGGTACCATCTCTGACTTTTTTTTTGTGGGTACTGGGGGTCGACCTCAGGACCTCGCGTGCCAGCAGGCGCCCGTGCCGCTGAGCGATATCACTGGCCCTTTTTTCATAGGAGGGTTCCAGGAGTCGAACTCGGGCCCTCGTGCTTGCCAGGCAGGTGTCTACGCTGCTGAGCCATCTCACCAGCCCCCATCTCTGGCTGTTGAGCAGAGGTTCCTGGGGGAAGACATTTGGCTTCAATGACCTGTTGTGAGCTGACAATAGCATAACCTGCCTTTTGATGTCTTTTTCAGACAAAGCTACTTCCATCAGAGAATCATACTTCCTCAGGATCTTGGAGGGGCAGGTCACTGATGTTCTGCCTGTTTGCATAGGTCTGGGAGATTACTTGTTCACAAGAGTGGCTAACTCCTAGGCAGAGGAGAAATAAAGAATTTCTGATTAGGGGTTCCCTTGACTCCAACTATGGCTATAGATCTAGGGGAGGGGTTTCAAGAGAAGGACATCAAAACAGAATGAAGTAATTGAGTTGGCTCAACCATGTTGTCTAGTGTTACCCAAGGTTCCTCAGAGGAGATGGTGATGTCTGTGGACAAGGACACTGAAGGTTCACCTGGCCCTTTTTTGTAAAAGAGGGTTCTGGCTGACCAAGCCCCTCTCTGGGAATGGGGGCAGTCACATCTTCAGTGTTCTGAGTCAGGCACATTAGTTGCCTCACATACAGAGCAGGGCCCAGGAGGAGGCTTGGTGCAATCTGATGCCCAGTGTTGTTTCTTTGCACTTGAAACAGGAACTCTTTCCTCAGTTTTTCCTGGGTTTTCATTAAATGATATGGGTAGGTATAAAGCATTACCAATTGTGAGAACTATAATCTTTTCATTTTTCTTTTGTCTCTGTCTGGGTCCCAATTCTTGAACACAGAAAAGGCTATGCCCAGCCATTGAGCCATTTTTAAAGTATATTGTTCAACTGCATATCTCCTAGCCTCTTGTAGGATTCCTTATCTCTCTGCTTTGCACTATTGGACACTTGTAACTGAAAAAGGGACCTGTACTCAAGTATTTTCTTCCATCCCTAGGACTTCTCTTAGGGGCAGAACAAGTTCTGAACAAGAGTAGTAGTAAGCATCACTTTGTGTTAGACCTGCTGGGCTTCAAGCTGTCTGTGTATATCCAGTGGGACTTAGGGCTGCCTGAGGATGATGACAAGGGAGCTGAGGAATGTTGGGTTTCTCTAGGGCACTAGGCTCTAATAGAGTCCCCTGGTCACTTGGAGGGGATGGACCTGATTTATTGGTCTGAGGATTATAAGCAGGAAGTTGAGGAGAGATCCTGGTGTGGTTATTCTCCCTAACCACATCCAGGATATCTTTGTCTTCTTCTGGGCCTTCACTATGTACCATGGTTCCTGAGCATTCCTTTTGCTAATGAGTCACAAAAGCCTGAATACAGAGCATTCATTCTACCTTTTATGTTCCAAGCAGAAATTCTGTAAATGGAGAATAGTCTCATAGTTTAAAGTACCATCCCATATCTATCATTTGCCATCTCCCAGTTTGTATGGAACCCAGACTGCATTGCAATAGTAGATAAGATGTTCTTGTTTTAAAATTTTCAGGATCAAACCTGTCCCATTCATCAAGAATATGGCCTGGTGATGAAGTCAGTGGAATCTGTGTGGTGACAAGATCCAACAGATTTCCCATCTGCTTGTCTTGGGGCCTATAGAGAGGAGACAGCTAGGCCTGCACTCCTTAAGTTGGCATCTCATGCATAAGGAAGAGATATGAAGTCTACAAAGTGCCTTTTGTGAGACTTTTATGCAGTTTAGGCAGTTGTTTCCATCCAGACCTTAAGGAAATACCAGTATCAAGAACACTTGAAGAACAGAAGGCTTTTGTCTGAGGGCTTTTGTCTCCATATTGGGTGCCCATTAACTCCTTAGGGACAAGGGGGCTGGAACATCTGTTGACCTTGCCTAGTCCTTTAATTTCCATGATGTAATGGGAGAACTTTCCCAAGCAAAGTTCTTTTAACCACTAGTTGAATCTCTTGGTGGCCCAACTTGTATTTATTCTTAGCCACTTGATGGCTTAGCTGATATTTCAAGTCCTTTGATTACTCTAACCATAGGGGAAAAACATATCTTGTATTTATTTCAATGGAACAAAGGACTAAGGACTGGGGTGGTTCTGTTTTTATATGCCCACAGTCACTCTAATTAGCTTTTCAATGTTAAATGGTGTTCTGCTCAGACATCAGGCCTAGGTCTTCAACTTATCTGCATTTAAACAGGGAGGCACAAAAGCCAGATGGCAGTGGTCTCAGACAGACTCTTGGACCAGGGTTGAGTGCAGGTAGAGTTTTAGTCTTTGCCCCTAGGTGGAAGGTCAGTGGGCTGCACAGCATGCCATCATGGAGCAAGGGATTTTAGACCCCAATGTGTTACCAACTCCTTCCACCAGTTAAAAGATGACAGGTTGATGGCCATTCTTAAGACTTGGGGGACAGGTTTCACTGAGGCAAACTGGCCTGACCCTTCTCTACACTCTAGAGAAAATGTTAAGCCTGTTTTGCCTCAGTTTCCTTTCTAGTCTGATCTTCCACTGATGAGAAGACAATCTTTTCTGATCTTTCTCTACCACTTCGTACTTTCCTTTTTTGGAGGCATGTAAGGTTAAAGAGAGAGGAATGCCTGACCTTTTCCTCCTCCCCAACTACTAAGTTAAGCCCATAGAAAATGAGTGCTTGCTAATGCTGAACAGGGCAGTCATCTTAGATGAGGAATACATACACCATCTCTTGGTCAGATGAGATATTGGAATTCTGCCCATCCAGGATAAAAGTCATGTTCTGGCTTAGTGTGCTGGGCAACAGTTTTCCTCAGAAGACCGAACCTAAGACCCCCATGGAAAGAACCTGTAATGGCAAACTTATAGAAATTTCATAGCAGAAATTAGAAATCAATTAGTAGCCTCTTCCTAAGCTCATGCTGCTTGTCATGTAGTTAGACTCAGCAAGCCTTGACCACCTTGCAAGCTATAACTCAGAGTTTGATTCAACCTTCTCTGACTGAATCCAGCTGCATTGCCTGTACTTTCTAGCCTATAAACATGTTCTGTTTTGCTTGCCTATTCCAGGAAATTTCCACCTAAGGCAAAATAACCCAGTCAAGGACATGCTTGCCTGATTCCACCCACCCACTCAGACAGCTCCCTCCCTAGCAGAGCCTGCCCAGAACAAATCTGTCTGACAACATATGCCTTAGCCTATGTAACCAATCATATAATAACCTGCAATCAGCTTTGTATTTCCAGCTTGCAAAAATGTATTTAAGCTGAACTCTAAGCTGACTCTGCACTGATGATTTGAGACTTGGTTCACATCAGCCCACTAGTGTTAAAATAAAAGTTGCCTTCCAACTCCTCAGGTGCAAAGAATCTTCTATTTTGTTTGATATCAGATTTCTTCAACATTTCTTGGTGCATTGTTGGCTGGGAAGACACTGTGCTGACCACTTAGGTCACCAGAGGGGAGGCCTGCTGGCCCCAGCGGGGACTCACCTCTGACCTGTGGACAAGACTGTGTGCCCTCTGATCTTTTTCTCAGTGTCTCCTCAGTGGTCAGGGAGAAGGAGCCCCTGTGTGGCAGCAGAGACTTTATCAGACCCATAGGAGGAGATGGAACACAGAAGGTCAGGCCCTTTGGGTAAGGTAGGTATTTCCCTGGGACATCCCTCAGCCTGTCAGCTCTGTTCCCTTCATGGATGAAGCATTGACCTGATCAACCTTCAAAGCCTATGCTAGCAGCCTGTGTTAGCTAGGACAGTCAGTCAGTTTCTGTTTCTGTTTCAGTTTCAGTCAGACTTCCCCCCTGGGGTTCGGGGGCTAAAATATAGTAGCCTCTGTGTGCCTGTATAAATGTGTAACCTGATTGTAGGTGTAGGACATAAGCAAGAGGTTGTTCACCCCCCTTAAATGTATCTTCTATCTAGACACCTGCAGGTTCTTAAAGGGGCCACTGCAAGCCAAGAATACAAGAATGGCCCACTGTGAGAAAAATTCTCAGTCAAAATTGTGGAAATAATCCACAACAGGTAAAACCAAAAATCCCATGCCAGAATAAAAACTGGGAAAAAATATATGTATATATGTATATATGTATATATGTATATATACAAAATAAAGTGCATGAATCTAAGGTCACCTGGACTCAGCTGGGAAGTGGGGAAAAAAAAAAACAAGGCAGAGGCCAAGCTCTCCTCCCAGCTTCAGAAGTCCCAGGGCCAGCCTTGACGTCACCAGCTTGGCGCTGCCTACAAGCATCTAAGGAAGTTTTTTTTTTTTTTTTGTGGGTACCGGGGGGTCGACCTCAGGATCTCGCACACCAGCAGGCGCCCGTGCCACTGAGCGATATCACTGGCCCCTTTTTCGTATGTGGGTTCCGGGAGTCGAACTCAGGCCCTCGCGCTTGCCGGGCAGGCGCTTAAGCCACTGAGCCATCTCACCGGCCCCAAATTACAAATTTTAACTTATTGGTAATTATACTTTTTGTTTTCAGTTTGAATTGGTGTGCATAAAACATTTCTTGTGCACTACAAACTCCTACATGGCAATTACAAGTTTAACTTGCTCTCTGCTCTGTTGTTTTAAAATTGAAACACTTATTCAAGGTTACTCAGAGGTCTGTTGACAATTAGTCAAATTTATTATCTGATGAAAACAAGAGGGACACTTTAAAATCCAAGCAGCTGCAGTCAAGTTTGTTGTAAAAGGTTACAGTAAATAGGAGAGAAGAAAAATATTAAGAAGGCTATAAATGTAAGAGATATACTTTTGATAGGAGAGGATTCTGTATGATAAAAGTCTTGTCCTGCTAAAGAGATAAAAAGAGAGATAAAGACAAGGCTAGAAAGCTTATGCATGTTGAGGAAAGCTTGTGGAAGTAAATTATTAAAAAACATATGTATGTTTACTTGTTAATTTGATGGAGTTCAGGTTGTTCCTTCTAAAACTCCCATGAAAAAAATGGCCAAATCAACATGAAATTACCAGTCAAACAATAGCCCTCAAAAACTTATGTAATGTATACTACTGTATTCTGTAATGTTACTGTTATTCTATTCAATACTAAGACAGACATTTAAATATGTTACAAAAAAGAATGTTATTGTGATTGTCATGCTGAAATATTATGTATGGCTTTTGAACTCAAGTTCCTTGTAGAACTATATAACTGTTATCTGTTAACATTCTATAAAGATTCAACTACTAGGACAACCATAATTGATAAAAATAAGAGTCCTCTGCTATAATTTATATTGCAAAGTGCTTGATGTTTAGATAAAATTATAATTAAACCCACTACAATACTAATGTCACTGATCTTCCCTTCTGGATGTTCAATAACTAAGGTTTAGAGGCCAAAACTAAAAGGGTGACTGAACTGGGAGGACAACCAATATTTTGGTCTGGCCCTCCAAGGTCAACAAGAACCCAAGATATGAGGATGTAACAAAAATACCCTCCCAGCCAGTATACTTCGGTTTGCTAGTTGCCCAGGTAATAGTTCCTATTCTAGATCTGGTTGCTCTTGTCTCTTAAAAATGGCTGGTCACTGTGGTACATAGCTGGTCACTATGATGATAGACTGTCAAACTGCTAAAATTTGCCTCTCCTGCCCGTAAAGCTGGCACAAGATCTCCACACTGTTAATTCAGCCACTATAACTTTACATCCAATGGTCCCAAACTTGTACACACTCCTGGGCCTGCTTCCTCCTGTTGTTGCCTGGCTCACCTGCCTGGATTTAAACATGCACTCTTCTGCCTGTGAATAGCACCTGCCAGCCAGCTTCTTTACACTTTTGAATGGGAGGACACTGACACAGGACAAAAAGGGCAACTCACACAGATTCACCTACCTCAAGGCTTCAAGAATTCTCCCATGCTGGTTAGGGAAGCCTTGGCAGATGATCTAGCCAAGTTCCCCCACAGATTTCACTGCACACTTTTTTTTTTTTTATTTTAAAGAGAAGAAAAAACAAAACAAATCAAAAGAAGAACAAATTTTCAAACAAACATAATAGGAGGGTAACAATGGTTAATACATTACGTATTACTATCTTTAAGTTAGTTATTCAGGACACCAGACATTAGCATTCAATTGTCCAAACATTATTGGCACAAACCTTACTCTTCAATGAACTAAGTAAAAATGGTAGTGTATCTATCTTAACCATCTTATATATATATATATACAATTTGTTTCCCTTTCCCTTCTTTCTTTTCCCTATTCCAGTCTCTCTTTCCTTTTGACCAGTTTCTTTTTGATTCACCATGTCTATTGTACATTTTGGATCTTATTTACTCTTTCAGTTTCTCATACTAGAGAGATAATATGATGCTTACACATGTGCTTCTGGTTTATTTCACTTATGAGTATTTTCTCGAGTTGCATCCATTTACCTATAAAAGTCTCCAGTTTATCCTTCTTTATGGCTGAATAGTACTCCATTGTATAAAAATACCACATCTTTCTTATCCATTCCTCAGTTGATGGGCATTTGGGTTGTTTCCAAGATCTGGCTATTACAAATTGTGCTGCTATAAACATGGGTGCACATATATCGCTGTGGTACGATGTTTTTAATTCTTCTGGGAAGATGCCCAGAAGGGGAATAGCTGGGTCAAATGGGACCTCCAACCCTAGTTTTCTGAGGAATCTCCACACTGACTTCCACAGTGGCTGTACCAGTCGACACTCCCACCAACAGTGAAGAAGGGTTCCTTTTTCCCCACAGCCCCTCCAGCATTTGTTATTAGTTGATTTCTTAATAGTAGCCATTCTTTCTGGGGTGAGATGGTATCTCAGTGTTGTTTTAATTTGCATCTCTCGAATGACTAGTGATGTTGCACATTTTTTTGTATATTTATTTGCCATTAGTATTTCTTCATCTGAGAAATGTGTATTCATCTCAGATGCCCATTTTTGGAGTGGGTCTTTAAATTTGGGAGGTCTGATTTTTTTGAGTTCTTTATATGTTCTCGATAGTAATCCTTTGTCTGAGGAACAGCTGGCAAACATTTTTTCCCACATTGTGGGTTGTCTCTTCACTCTGTTGGTGGTTTCTCTTGCTGTGCAAAAGCTTTTTAATAAGATGAGATCCCAGTTATTGATTCTTTGGGATAGTTCCCGTGCGGTTGAGTTTTTATTCATAAAGTCTTTGCCTACACCAATGTCTCCAAGGGTTTTACCTATCCTACCTTCCAGCAGATTTAATGTTTCTGTTTTAATATTTAGATCTCTGATCCATTTTGAATTTAGTTTAGTGCATGGTGAAAGATATGGATCTAGTTTTAATCTTCGGCATGTGTAGAGCCAGTTTTTCCAGCACCATTTATTAAAGAGGCTATCTTTCTTCCAGCGAATGTGTTTGGCACCTTTGTCAAAGATAAGGTGGCTTAGTATGTCTGGGGTTGTTTCAGCATCTTCTAATCTGTTCCATTGATCTTCAGGTCTGTTTCTTTGCCAGAACCACACTGTTTTTATCACAGTAGCTTTATAGTATAATTTCAAGTCGGGGATAGTGATGCCCCCTGCCTTGCCTTTGTTGCCCAGAATTGCCTTTGCTATTCTAGGTCTCTTCTGATTCCAAATGAATTTTAGGATTGTTTTCTCTAATTCTGTGAGATATGCTGTTGGAATTTTGATTGGAATTGCATTAAATCTGTATAACAATTTTGGAAGTATGGCCATTTTCACTATATTGGTTCTTCCTATCCAGGAGCAAGGGATATCTTTCCATTTTCTGATATCCTCTTCAATCTCCTTTTTCAGAGTACTGTAGTTTTCAGTATAGAGGTCTTTTACATCCTTCGTGAGGTTGATTCCTAGGTATTTCATTTTTTTGGATGTTATTGTGAAAGGTATTGTTTCCCTAATTTCTCTTTCAGTAAGTTTGTTATTTGTGTACAGGAAGGCTATTGACTTTTGAGTATTGACTTTGTATCCAGCTACACTACTGAATTTGCTTATTAAATCTAGCAGTTTTTTAGTGGAGTTTTTGGGGTCTTCTGTGTAGAGTATCATGTCATCTGCAAATAATGATAATTTAACTTCTTCCTTTCCAATCATTATTCCTTTTATTTCTTTCTCTTGTCTAATCGCTCTGGCTAAAGTTTCCAGAACTATGTTGAATAAGAGTGGGGACAGTGGACATCCTTGTCTTGTTCCTGATTTTAGAGGGAAGGCTTTCAGTTTTTGGCCATTTAGTATAATATTGGCTGTTGGTTTGTCATAGATAGCTTTTACCAGATTGAGATAAAGACCCTCTATTCCAATTTTCTGTAGGGTTTTTATCATGAAAAGGTGCTGGACTTTGTCAAAAGCTTTTTCTGCATCTATTGAGATGATCATGTGATTTTTGTCTTTGGTTCTGTTAATATGCTGTATTACATTTATTGATTTACGTATGTTGAACCATCCCTGCATCCCTGGGATGAATCCAACTTGGTCATGGTGTATAATCTTCTTGATGATTTGTTGGATTCTGTTTGCCAGTATCTTATTAAGGATTTTTGCATCTATGTTCATTAGGGAGATTGGCCTGTAGTTCTCTTTCTTAGTTGGGTCCTTCTCTGGTTTTGGTATCAGGGTAATGCTTGCTTCCAGGAATGAATTTGGGAGTATTGCTTCCCTTTCAATTTCATTGAAAAGTTTGAGAAGTAGGGGCGTTAGGTCTTCGCTAAATTTCTTGTAGAATTCGGCAGTGAATCCATCAGGGCCTGGGCTTTTCTTTGTTGGGAGGTTTTTAATTACATCTTCAATTTCATTGGCTGATATTGGTTCATTTAGGATTTTTAAATCTTCTTGATTCAGCTTTGGTAATTCATATGAATCTAGGAATCTGTCCATTTCTTCTGCATTTTCCATCTTAGTAGAATATAAATTTTCAAAATAGGTATAGATGATCTTCTGGATTTCTGCAGGGTCTGTCGTGATATCACCCTTTTCATTTTCAATTGCATGGATTTGAGTCTTTTCTTTTCTTTTTTTAATAAGGTTGGATAAGGGTTTGTCAATCTTATTTATTCTTTCAAAGAACCAACTTTTTGCTTCATTGATTCTTTGTATTGTTTTTTTATTCTCCAATACGTTAATTTCTGCTCTGATCTTTATAATTTCCTCCCTTGTATGGGCTTTTGGCTTAACCTGCTCTTCTTTTTCTAGAAGCTCGAGGTTCACCCTTAAGTTGTTTATTTGCGCTTGCTCTATTTTCCTGATATAAGTGTTTAATGCTATAAATTTCCCTCTTAGGACTGCTTTCATTGTATCCCATAAGTTCCGGTATGTTGTACTGTCATTATCATTCAGTTGTAGAAAGTGACTAATTTCTTCTTTAATTTCATCTGTGACCCATTGGTTGTTCAGGAGGATGCTGTTTAATTTCCATGTGTTTAGGGAGTTTTTGTGGGATCTTTTGCCATTGATTTCCAATTTCATTGCACTATGGTCTGATAATATGCATGGGATAATTTCAATTCCTTTGCATTTACTTGAGCAGGTTTTATGAGCTAGTATGTGGTCTATTTTGGAGAACGTCCCATGTGCAGCTGAGAAAAATGTGTATTCTGATGTTGTGGGATGGAACACTCTGTAGACATCTACTAAGTCCATTTGTTCAAAAGTTTGGTTCAGTTCTACTATTTCATTATTGATTTTCTGTCCAGTTGATCTATCTTTTTGTGACAGTGGAGTATTGAGATCTCCCAATATAATTGTATTAGTGCTTATTTGATTTTTCATGTCCTTTAGTACTTGTTTTATATAGCTGGGTGCATTGGTATTTGACGCATATATATTTATGATCGTTATCTCTTCCTCTTGGATTGTTCCCTTTACAAGGATGTAATGACCGTCTTTATCTCTCTGAATCCTTCTTGGCTTGAAGTTCACTTTGTCTGCAAAAAGAATAGCTACCCCTGCTTTTTTCTGGGTTCCTGTGGCATGGAGTATTGTTTTCCATCCTTTGACTTTCAGTCTATGAATTTCTTTCTGAATTAAATGTGTTTCTTGTATACAGCATATTGTTGGATCTTGCTTCTTGATCCATTTTGCCAGTCTGTGCCTTTTGATTGGTGAATTGAGACCGTTAACATTGATGGTTAAAACTGATATGTATTGACTTGTCATGATATTTTCCTGTTGTTGGTTCCCACTCTTTGTTTTTCCGCTTTCCGGCTATTTAATTATTTGCCCTGCCTGGTGGATTCCTTCTGTTGGGGTTCCTATCTCTTTCTAGAATGTCCTTCAGAACGTTTTGGAGTGCTGGTTTGGTGGTCATAAATTTTCTCAGATGTTCTTTGTCATGAAAGTATTTTATTTCTCCATCAATTTTGAAAGATAGTTTTGCAGGGTACATCAATCTGGGCTGAAAATTATTTTCCTTTAGAGCTTGCAATACATCATTCCAAGCTCTTCTTGAATTGAGGGTTTGTGCTGAAAAGTCAGCTGTGATTCTGATGGGTTTTCCTTCATAGGTGATTTGTCTCTTCTCCCTAACAGCTTTTAAGATTCTGCCCTTCTGTTGAATTTCTGGGATCTTGACTATAATATGTCTGGCTGAAGTTTTTTTTTGATCATGTCTAGTTGGTGTTCTAAAAGCTTCACTTATAGGGGTGTCAAATTCCTTTTCTCTTCCAGGAAAGTTCTCCCTGATTATGTCTTTGAACAAGGTTTTAATGTCGTTGATGCTATCTCCTGCTTTTTCATTTATTCCAATTATTCTTAAGTTGTTTATCTTTGAGTCATCTAGCAGCTGCTGAATTGATTTTTCATGGTCCCTTGCTATTTTTAAGAATTTTTCCATTTCATGATCACTAATTGCAAGCCTGTCTTCTATATCTGAGATCCTGTCCTCGCATTGGCTTATTCTGCTACAAATACTTTCAATGGAATTTTTTATCTCTTGGATATCTGCTTGAATCTGCCTTATAGATTCCATTTCTTTCCTATGCTGAGCATTCATGGTTTCTATAGTTTTCTTAAGTTCATCTATTTTTTTGTCTGTATCAGCTATAGTGTCCTTAAGCATGGTCTTCATTGTAGACATTATCTCTGCAGTTATCTGTGAGATTATTTCTGTTTTAATTTTTTCCAGAACCTCATTCAGTTGCTTTGTTGTTACCACTTCAGATAGGCCAGGTGGGTGGCTTTCGGATTGTCCCACCTCGTTGCTCCCTAGGTTTGCCTTTGGTGAATTGGATGTGTGTGGTTGCATCTTGTTTAAGTGTCGTCTCATTTTTTCTTTCTTTAATTCCTGGGGTGATGTTTGCAAATTACCTATAGTAGGTTACTTTATTGCTAGTGTTTAAGATCTTTAGAAGATGACTACTTCTCTGCAGTATCTTCCAAGTGGAGCTTGCTTTTAGGTTTTGAGCTTTCTGCCAGATCCTACCTCTTCAATTCGTTGGGTATGCGAAGTTGCTACCTGTTTGGCCCAGTCCTTGATTCTTTGGTACTGTGCCACTGTATTTTCTGTGTCCCTTAGTCAATCTCAATCATGAAATATCAGGAAGGAAAGATGTTTAGAACAATTATTTCACATTTGGCTATAATGTTAACTAAAGCATCAAACACAGCCTAGAAAATGACAGACTGAGCTAACCAGTTATTTACCACTTTTAGCTGTATAGAGTTGCGGTTATATAACAAAATCTAAAACACACCAGAAAAATTATATGCAGTATACAAGTCATATGTATGTCAATTTTTCCTTGAGGAGTTTAAATTTAAGATGAGTTAAGGAGGAAATAGAGTATTGGGAGAAGAGGAAGGAATTAGATGTAAGGTTAGAGGACCAAGAGGGATCCCACTAAAATTGGGACACTAGTGCAGAGGACAGGTGGTAAAAAGAGAAGGAAGGGATAAAAGGAAGAACAGATCACAACCACAATCACAAAGAAGTTAGAGGCGCTGTTTACACTCATATAAAAAACCAGAGAGAATAATGAGGGAAAGAGCAAATACACATACAGAAACAAAAACAAAGATAAAAACAATAAAACAGACAGATCAAAAATAAAACCCCACCAAAAAACAAAATAAAACAAAACAAAAACAAAAAAACCCTTCGCCAGAACAAAAAAACAAATCAGTGAGAAAAAAAATAAAAATAAAAATAAAAATAAAAAATAAAAATAAAAATAAAAAATATAAAAAGAATCAGTTCCAGGTGTTGACTCTGTTGTAGGCAGGTACCTTGTGACAAAGTCCTGTTCTGTGCAGGTCCGTCCCAGTAAGCCAGGAGCGCCCTCTGGCGGGCGGTGAGCAGATGCGCGTACTTTCAGGCAGAGACCAGTCTAGCTCGCCTCCGCTCTCGCCGCCCTTTCACGATCCCTGGGCCTGAGAGGCTCAGCGTGCTGTCCGGAGCGCGGGTTCCCTGCACTGGTTCCCGCCACTCTGGTTTTTTGCCATGCCCCCCACAATGGCGCCGGGCCAGTCGCTCTCTGGCGCGGGACAGGTGTGGCTGAGAGTCCAGTCTCGTTCGCCTGCTGACCTCAGCACACTTTCGTGGGCTCAATTGAGAGGCCCCGTGCTGCCCTGTCCGGAGCACAAGTTCCCAGAGCAGTTTCCGAGCCGCTCTGAGTTTCGCCACACCCCCCACAATGGCGCCCGGCCGGTCGCTCTCTGGCGCGGGACAGGTGTGGCTGAGAGTCCAGTCTCGTTCGCCTGCTGACCTCAGCACACTTTCGTGGGCTCAATTGAGAGGCCCTGTGCTGCCCTGTCCTGAGCACAAGTTCCCAGAGCAGTTTCCGAGCCGCTCTGAGTTTCGCCACACCCCCCACAATGGCGCCCGGCCGGTCGCTCTCTGGCGCGGGGCAGCTGTGGCTGAGAGACACTCACCGCCGGTCAGCGCCGTTCTCCGCTGCTCCCCTGCCCCGCCGCTGTCTCAGGATCCTCCGTGGGGGCTCCCTGGGTGCCAGCTGCCACCGTGTGTCCGTAGAATTGAGCCTCCGCCGGCGCTCCAACTCCCGGGATATTAGAAGGTGCACGCGCGTGGTCTGCTCCTTCTTTCCTTCTTCTTTGTTGGAAGTCACCCGTCACTGGTGCCGGGGGTCCCAGATTGCGCTTCAGAACTTTTCTGGGTTTCGGGGAGGCATCTCCCCCCCTCCTGCGCTTTCTGGGTCGCTATATTCCCGTGTTCCAATGGTAACTTTTAGAGAGAGTTTTGCTGCCTGCTTCTTACTCATCCGCCATCTTGAGGTCGTCACTGCACACTTTTGCAGTACATGGATGATATCCTAATTGGAAGCCCCACAAAAGAGGACTTTTGGAGAGGAACTCGGACCCTCCTCCACCATTTGTGTGACACTGAGTACAAAGTCTTCTGGAAAAAGGCTCAAATCTGTAAACAGAAAGTCAGATATCTAGGGTTTGACTTTTAAAAAGGGCTCTGACACCTAGGCCCAGAAAAAAGAAGTCATTTGCTCTATTCCACAGATTGACTGCAAAAGGGAACTCAGTTTTTAGGGGCAGCTGGTTTCTGCCAAATTTGAATACCTAGGTACACTAAAAAAGCCAGACCACTTTATGACATATTTAAAAAGCCCACAACTGAGAGAGATATAATAAATTGAACTTCAAAAAAAAAAAAAAACCTGAGGTGATTGAACAAATCGAAAGAGCTCTGGCCTCAGCTTCAGCTTTAGAAACCACAGATGTGACTCAACCCTTCAACCTGTTTGTGGATGAGAAACAACATGCTGCCTCAGGAGTCTTAACTCAAACAGTGGGACCCTAGGAAAGACCAGTGGCCTACCTGTCTAAGACATTAGACTCAGTATCTAACAGATGGCCTCCTTGTTTGCAGGCATTTGCAGCAACAGCTCTCCTGGTCAAGAAAGCAGACAAATTGACTTTGGGACAAAACCTGATTGTCCAGGTGCCACATGCTGTTCTTGAGCTCCTCAACAGTCAGGGACATCATTGGCTCTTGAACAGCCACATTACTCAGTACCAAGGACTGCTTGTTAGAATTCCCCGACTCACCTTCCAGCCAGTTAAGGCTCTGAATCCAGCCACCTATCTGCCCACAGAGCTCAGACAGCCCAACCACGATTACCTTACTTTGACAGATGAGCTCTTTGTCAGCCCGTCTGACCTTCAAATGGTGCCATTAACAGATGCTGAGTACACCCTGTTCATGGATGGAAGTAGCTCTGTTAAAAATGGACAATGTAGGGCCAACTATGCTGTTGTAACCACCAAAGAGGAGCTCCTAGGTGGACCTCTTCCCCAAAATTGGTCAGCTCAATGAACTGAGCTTTGGGCACTTACACAGGCCCTCAGTTGGGCAAAAGACAAAAAGACAAACATCTATACAGGTTCCAGGTATGCCTTCACTACAGTGCATGTCCACAGGTTGTTAGACAAGAAACATAGACTCTTGATAGCAGAAGGAAAACCAATTAAAAACAAAGATGAACTTTCTTAGCTTCTGACTGCAATTTGGAAACCTAAAATTGTTGCCATTATCCATTGCAAAGGACATTAGAAAGAAAAGGACACTGTTACTCTTGGCAATCATAAAGCAGATGAGGTGCCAAGATGGCCACTAAAGCCTCAGCTTAGAAAGACAATGATTTAGTCCAAAATTTAAAAACTACATAAAATACCACCAAAAACTCTTCTTAGATTGCACCAAAGTCCCCTCTATTACACTGAAGAAAAATAAAATGGACACAACATAAAAAGAGCTCATGCAGACCCAAACAGTGTCTGGGCTCTGCCAGATGACTGAATGATCATTCTAAAGGAGCTACCCTACACCTGGGTTAAGTGTCACCATGATATTACCCATGGAGGAAAGACTGGAGGCTCAGCTTCTGGATCACTATTATTATATTCCAAAATGGACATCAATTTGTGCAGCCATTAGCAAAAGGTGCCAAATCTGTGCAAAGACTGAGGCCTCAACAGGCCCTCAACCACTGCCTGGAATCAAATGCGTGGGACTTTCTCCTTTTAAAGGTCTTCAAATAGATTTTACTGAAATTAAGCCATCTGGGGCTACAAGTATTTGCTGGTCCTTGTCTGTACTTATTCTGGCTGGCCAGAGACATTCACTACTAAGGCTAAAAAGGCCTCTAAAGTATACAGAATGTTACCAGAAAAATCATCCCCAGATATGGGCTGCCCCTTACTACAGGCAGTGACAATGGACTGTCATCTGTAGCAGAAATGACTCAAAAATTAGCTAAGAGACTAAAAATCAAAATCTCCACACTGACTGTAGGCCCCAGAGCTCTGGTAAAGTAAAACAAATAAACAAAACTCTAAAGTCAATACTGACAAAGTACTACCAAGAAACTCAGATACCATGGGCAGAATTTTTGCCTGTGGCCCTCTTGAAAGTCAGAACTTCACTGGGACCCACTGGATACAGCCCTTTCAATGTCTTGTATGGGGAGCCCCCACCATTAATTAAGGGCCTCCAGGGGAATCTATGTCAGTTGGGAAAAATCACTTTGCAGGAACAACTTATTCAGTTAGGAAAACTTTCTCCCAGATACATAAAAATATAGCAGAGATCTCCTATACCCACCAATACACCTGCACATACACACAATCTGCAGATGATATGGTTAAATTAAAGATTTGCAAAAAGATCCCCTGTCCCCAATTTGGGAGGGCCCCTATTTAATTATCTTGACCACTGCTACCACAATAAAAATGGCAGAGATCTGCCCCTGGATTCATCACTCCAGAATCAAGTGGGCTCATCCTGATGACTGTTGAAAGGCTTATCCTGATGATTCAGCTCCCCTGAAGACCATCCTGAAGAGACAGCCCACTCAAAACCCTGCTGTCATCACTCAGGAAGCTGACGAGTCAACACACAGCTGAAGATTGAATGGATGGTGTACACAGGAGCACCTGCCCTAATTGACTCATGTTCTATTACCCACTTTGGTTCTTAGTCCTTTTTCTCTCATTGATCTTGGTGCTTGCTACAAAACTCTGGGCTGTATCCCTGGAGGACTGGAAGGTTCCCCACAAAATTGCCTTTGTTCTTTTCTATGTTGGTGTAACTGTTGGACTGAGTACCCTCGACTGCCTCTCCAAGTTTTAGAATGGCTTTTATTTTATTCCTGTGTTCATTCCTGTTGGCCTCTTAGTTTAACTCCTATTAAGCTACCAAATAATGGCTTAACTATTATTTAACTGTTATTCTGTTAGGTTCCCAGTTCCTTTTCTCCTGTCAAATTCAGTGTTCATTATCATTCTCTGGGCTGCAACTCCAAAAGACTAAAACCCCACCAGAAGGCTGCTTTTGTTCTCTGTTACAAAAATATAATGGGTGACTCTTCCTGGTGAGGATCCCTAGACTTACTCCCTTCATGGACAGGAGGTTTACTTGGGTCCTTAATGGCCCTCCTAACAGTCCTTTTCTAGGCCCTTGTGTGATTACATTCTGACTTGCTTCCTGACTGAACTTTTAAAGCCATACACCACCAACTCCTTTTAAAAGTTACTTCCCCTTACCAGCTCCTTAGTACTGAGGGAACTGAGGAAACAAGGAAACAGAAGAAGAAGAATCTTCCCATAATAAAAACAGGGGAGAATGTAATGACAAGCTTATAGAAATTTCATAGCAGAAATTAGAAATCAATTAGTAGCTTCTTCCTAAGCTCATGCTGCCTGTCATGTAGTTACTCAGCTAGTCTTGACCACTATGCCAGCTATAACTCAGAAAGAGTTTGACTCAGCCTTATCTGACTGAATCCAGCTGCATTGCCTGTACTTTCTAGCCTATAAACATGTTCTGTTTTGCTTGCCTATTCCAGGAACTTTCCACCTAAGACAAAACAACCCAGTCAAGGACATGCTTGCCTGATTTCACCCACCCACTCAGATAGCCCCTCCCTAGCAGACCCTGCCCAGAAAAAATCTGTCTGACAACATATGTCTTAGGCTATGTAACCAATCACGTAATAACTTGCAACCAGCTTTGTATTTCCAGCTTGCAAAAATGTATTTAAGCTGAACTCTAAGCTGACTCTGCACTGATGATTTGACACCTGGTTCCCATCAGCCCACTAGTGTTAAAATAAAAGTTGCCCTCCAACTCCTCAGGTACAAAGAGTCTTCCATTTTGTTTGATATCAGATTTCTGCAGTAAATTTCTGGATGAAACCAGAAGTTGCTACTTTCCAAAGCACCACACTTAAGGGACTGAAACATATTTAGCCTAAGGGAGAATCTCCAACCTTTCATCTCTGCTCTTAGGTTTGGTTCTCATCAATTGTGTGTGTAGAAGAGAAAAACACTTTTATAATAAGTTCTGGACTTTGAAACATATTGTAAACTTATAAAATGATATGTAATAGAATTTTTGGGTTTTAGAAGCTTCAATTTTTATCTGTCACTTATAGATTTTAACAAACAGTGGTCACTCTACCAGCTAGTTAAATGCATTAAGAGAAGCTGCTACTCTTAAAGCAGAGTATAGGTTTCCCCAACACCTTCTGGTGAATCTGCATTGAAGCCAATGGCCAATGGAATGTTGACTGGACGGGCAGCTGGACTCCTTTCTGGAGACAGATATTTGCTGTCATGGATAAGTAGAAAATGAGAAAGCAACCAAGGGGTCACAGCTGGGGCTAATCTCTGGCAGATACCCAAAGATTCCTTAGTAAATGCTGAGTTCCAGCAGCCTAACTTGGGTAACCAGTAGAAAAATCTCCACTTATCTGTTATACCATTCTCTCTGCTAGTAAGTTAGAAACTCTACCTAAGCTTCTCTCCAACTCAATGGGTTACTTTAGAACCACCTTTTAGTTAGACCACCCCTCCTTCCAGAAATCAGGCTCAGGCAACCTGAAATAGCTGACTTTCACAGAGGAAAAGAGCTATCAGGGGAATATTTTACATTTGTGCCTTGCATTTGCTAAGAGTAAGAAAGCAATTTTAGTCAGCTTTTCTCTTCCCTCATGTGCACATAGGAAACTGATAAATGAACATTTACTAACATATGAATTGTGTTGTTGGGTGATGAGTATAAGTTTAACCTCTGAGCTTCAGAGACACGGAAATTTTAGATTAAACCTTAATAGAAGCATGGCCTTGTTTTGCTGCTAAGGAAGGTTGCCTAGTTAATTAAGTAGGTAACATCGGTGCCTTGGAGGCTCATTCAAAGGTGAAATTACTCCAAGTCATTTGTTTGCTTCTGTCTATCTCTAAAGGTGATCTCTTTTGCAGGATAAAAGGTGCTGTCCTTTGATCTATTTCCCTCATCCTCTTTCAAAGAACTAGAACCAGTGGTTTAATGCTAAGCAATGCTTCCTTTTTAATATTGTTGTTACAGCTGACATCAATTGTAATTTGTTCTTATAAAAACACTGGAGTAAGTACATGAGTTCCCTGGAAATATAAAATCATGCACCAGTTCGAGGGTGGATAGTCTGGTCAAATTTTATCTTCTGGTCTCTATCCAATTGGCATCCACCTGCCCTGGAGTGGAATGAACTGGAGGGATGAAATGAGGGTATAGAAATAAAAAAGAAATTAAAGGGCTGCTGATGTTTTCTTTTTGACTTTGCTGGGAAGCTCATTGCCAAAGTTTCTTACTCCTTTAGAATGTATTCTTAAGCACTGGAAAATGTTTGACACTTACATATTGAAAAAGAGCAGTTTACTATTTTTATGCATCCATGCATGTCCTGACTACCCCCTAGAGCCAAGGTGGGATGCAGAGGAAGTACTGATTATGATGCCATTTCACAACTAGAATTGTACTGTAAGAGTGAGGAAACATGGTCAAAATTGCCTTATGTCCAGACTTTCTTTGCTCTTAGAAATAATCCTTATTTGTGTTCAAAATGTAAATGTGAGCCACAGGAAAATCAGATGCCTCTGGCTCTTAAGGCACCCACTATTCCTGAGCATGAGGCTGGTCCTCCTCAACCTTTAGGTCCTGCAGATGAGGTTTCCAAGATAATGATAACAACAAGCCAAGTGAAGAGACAAGATGCAGAATGGGAAAATTTTGTTTTAGTTATTCCTTGGACAAAGGACTAACATCTAGAATATATAAAAAACTGAAAATATTACACCCCCCATAAAAGATGCAGTCGAAAAATGCACAACTGAATCAATAGACAATTCTCAGAAGAATTACAAATGACCAATATTTGAGAAATGCAAATTAAAACAACACTGAGATTTCACCTTTCCCCAGAAAGAATGGCTATCACAAAGAAATCAAATAACAAATTCTGACAAGGCTGTGGGGAAAAGGAAACACTTGTACATAATTGGTGGGGTTGTAAACTAGAGCAAACATTATGTAAATGATTATGGAGATCCCTCAGAAACCAAAAACTAGAAATTCCATTTGACCCAGTTATTCCCATTCTAGGTATCTTGCCAAAGAATTAAGGACTTCATATTACAGTGGTATATGGTTACTGAGGTTTATAGCACCACAACTCATAATAACTAGATCTTGGAAACAGCCTGTATATCCAACAGATGAATGGATAAAGAAAATATGGAATTGATACACAATGAAGTTCTACTCTGACATAAAGAAGGATGAACTTGAGCCACTTGTAGGAAAATGGATGCACCCTGAAACCATATATTTAATGAAATAAATTAGACACATCATCTTAAAATTTGCATGATTTCTCTTATATGTAAAACCAAAAATATAAAGAGGAAAATAAAGACTAAAAGGAATTAGGGAGATAGGTCTCTTGCAAAAGGGAAGGAGATTAAGAGATGGAGAGAGGTGTGTGGAGTAGAGGGGAAGGGGATGATTAAAAGAATTAAGCTGTGTTATGTACATGTACCAACTCTCCATGAGGAGTGGCATCATTCTGTACAAACATACAGCAATAAAAAAGTAAAATAGAAAAAATACACCAATTAAAAGACAGTGACAGGACCGGGTATAGAGCTCAGCAGAACAGCGCCTGCCTAGCAAGTGCAAGGCCCTGACTTTGATTCCCAGATAGATTAGAAAAAAAGATCCAAAACTCTGTTGTTCATAAGAAAATGCATTTGAATTACAAAGACACAGGAAAGTCAATATTGATGTATTTGTCAAAACATTCAAAAAATACAAACATGAATTCTGTATAACCTAACACATTTATAAAAAACATGATATTAACACGTTTACAATATCACCATTTAAATCCTCAGAACCTTAATTCAGTTTTGCCAATTGTCCTAAAAATTTTTTCTGAAGCAAACTAACATGTTTCATAATTATGCATTTGACTGGAGCACAATTTTGGTCATTTGGGAAGTTAAAGCCAAGACAAAGATAGAGATATAACAAATTTATCAAGAGAAATAGCTGTGACAGATAGGGAAGAAAGGGACCAGGAGTAGGAAGGGACAACTTTTTGACCAAGATGAGGGACTAACTTTTATGCAAGAAGGAAAGGAGATTGGTTAAGAAGAGCCTCAGACTGTGAAGTGGTGCTGAGAATGTCTTATCCAGCCAAGCGGGGAGCTCTGGACCAAAGACTTCTGCATGTGACTAGATGTAGGAGCTTTATCCCCAAGGTTTGCCAGTGTCTAACTGTACCAAGAACAAGGCCTTTGAATGCTGGAGTAGATCTGAAATGTACTGAGCTGAAGGCTGTGAGCTAATTGCTCTCCTAGTAGTCAGCAAATTATTGCTTGAAGGGAGATCTGTGTGGCATGCCTCCAGGGCTACTATAGTAGTCACATTGCATTATTCTCCTTTGATAGTATCAGTTTTTTGGGCTTTCCTTGAATCTTACTTTGTAAATGCCCAACTGTCAATGTCTCATTGCTTTCAGGCTTCTTTAGTACAGGGACTCCTGGGGTCTAGGCAACAGTCAGAACATCCTTTCACACCTCTACCCAGGACAGTTTTCTTGTCCATTTTAAAATTCTCCTCCCTCTGACCTAATGGATGTAAGCACTCTCTCCACAATTTGTGTTATATTTGTATGATTGTTTTAGTATCTAATATGTGCCATTTACTATGCCAGCAGATTACACATGCATTATCTAATACAATACTCATAAAATTCATTTGAATATAACCTTCCTATTTCAAAATAATGAAGTAGAAGCTTAAAGAGGGTAAGAGTTTAAATTTGGCTCTAATTCAAGTTTGTTTTTCTTTTCTTTTTTTTTTTTGTGGGTACTGGGGGTCGACCTCAAGACCTCGTGTGCCAACAGGCACCCGTGCCGCTGAGCGATATCACCGGCCCCTTTTTTCGTATGTGGGTTCCGGGAGTCGAACTCGGGCCCTCACGCTTGCAAGGCAGGCGCTTACACCGCTGAGCCATCTCACCGGCCCTGAGTTTGTTTTTCTTTACTGCATATGGCACCCACTAGAATGCTTTTCTAGTTATTCTTATGCCTTTTGATCATTCTGAAAAATTATAAATGTTATATTAGGTTCTTTTAAAACATTATACTTCAGCTGGGTGTGGTGGCACATGCCTGTAATCCCAGCACTCGGGAGGCTGAGGCAGGAGAATCGCTGCGAGTTCGAGGCCAGCATGGGCTACGAAGTGAGTTCAAGGCCAGCCTGAACTGCATAGTGAAACCCTGTCTCAAAAAGACAAAAAAAAAAATTGTACTTCAAACACTATACTTGAAATATTCATTCAAGAGATGGCATCTATGGCTTAAGTTGCTGTTTATTTTGGTAAAACCAATTTTACTAGACAGTGTGAAAATTGCTGTTTGTTTTGGTACAACCAATTGTACTAGAAAATGTATTGCAAACAATTATAATTTAGAATGATCATGACATAAGGAATGGTAATTAGCTACAAGATAATGACCTACTTGAACAATAGCTCTAGCAAAAACCATATACAAGGGTATAATAGTCAATCTTTTTTATCCTTTTCTTCTTAAGTAAATATGTGAAAGTATCTCTTGTTTTCACTGACTTACATTTGAACTCTTGGTCATGTTTTACAGAAAGTTGTGAGTCAGACCTACTCTCAGAAGTGAGCTCGTCTATTAGACCTTATAATTTGATTTGAGCTTCTTTCCTTTCTCCAAGACCTGGTCATATTAGCAAAGTTGTGACATACAGGAACCATCTGGAATAGCTCCAATCAAAGCTAACAAAGGCACTGAGACTAGAAGCAATCACTAACTCTCTTTAATTCCATCAGTAGCTGGAGAGACTAATGTGGACAAAATGCTCTTTGGAGTAGCCTGAACCAGGTTCTTTTACTGTCGCACCCACCCTACTGGTGTATTTGGAAGTTTGGGACTCACTATTGTTTGCAAATTTTCAAGTTGTACATAGAGAGACCGTTTTCATCTCCTTCCTTAATGACCACCTCTGGAGAAATAGTCTAACCTTTTGTTCATTTTTTATAAATAAAATTTAAAAATAATATTGATGTTGAGCTTTCATTAGTATGGTAATCACCAAGTCATTTCTAATCTTTTTATATTTCAGAATAAAAGCAAATAAGGAACCAGTTCTGACATGTTACTTTCTTAAAATAGGTATTTTGAAAAAATAATAGTTATTCTAGATGTTTGAATTCCAGATATTCTTCAAATGTGAATTTGAATCATCTCTGTGTCTCTTGCTCTTCATAATTCTTACATGTTTTACCCTTTATATCTGCTTCCCTTTCCATGTGTTCTTCTCTTGGAATCACTGTCATGGTAGCTAACTGAGGCTCTGTTACATCTCTACCTTCCTCACTGCCTCTCATCCACCTCACTTATCAGTGGGTAGTGGAGATAAGAGGGTAAAGTTTTGGGCATTCCACTACTAGGCCATGCTGGTGTTGTAGGAAGGCTAAGTTCAGGACAAAAGATACATCATGTGCAGCTTTTCCTTAGGCAGTGCTTTCCATTCACTTGTGCCTCCTTTCTGTTCATCATAGTTGAAAACCTACCAAGTTTGATGCTCCACAGGGCTACCACCACCTGATTGATCACCTGCACTGGGCTCTTTGCTGTACTCTCACCAGTGATGGATCTATCACCAGGATCTTATACTGAAGGTTTGATATCTGGAGCCATTTACATTACTAGCTGTGGTTATGAGGGCTCCTTTAAAGCAGAGCCTGAGAGAAAGATTGAGTGTAGGTGTTGGTCATGAGAGATGATGGGGTAAGGAAGAAGTAACAGGTAGGGTGATAACTGAACATGAAAATGTCATGGAAGAAAATGGGGACTGGATACCAGGGGCTCTAAAGATAAAGAAAATGTCTCTATGAAAGAGGAATGTATGATGCATTCATCAACATTTATTGAATATTTGAGGGTTGCAATTATGCATCGACTGGGGGGGCACTGGTGGCTTCTGAGAATTTGTGGCAGAGATTTGAAAGACATCTTGTGCTTTTGGAATGAGACACTGCTAACAGTGTCAGTACAATTTAAAATATACATGAAATCTTTTAATACAGATGTAGGTATAATGGTTCAACAAAACATTGAATGGTCCTACAAAATCTTTTAATTCCAGTCTCATTTACTATGGTGTGACATTAGAAAACTACTGAGCCCCTGTAAGACTATTTGTTTTCTAATCTATTCATGTGAAACTGATAGTAATCTCATCAGGAGGGTCATGATATATAATGATTTTTATTTATAATAAATTATGTGACTTCTTGAAATGTATTCAGTGGCATAATAGATCTACAAAGGCACTTAGGTGAATAGGAATTTATCCTGGATAATTTGGATAAAAGTCCATATGAAATATATCTAATGATCATGATATTCAATGCACATGATATTTTTGAAGACTCATGAATTGACGTAATTTTAGGAAATATAGCTGTTGCTTTATTTAAATATGCATCTCCCCTTCTTTTTCTTCTTATTTTTTTCTTTTCTTTTTTTGCATCTCCCCTTCTTATTAACATCACAAGTAGTATCCCTAGATACACATTTGAAAATTTGGAGACAGTTTGTGTAACTTGTTTACCTCAGTGAGCAATCAGCTGATAAATATAAATAGTGCATGTTATTGAAATAGATGAAGTAGGGAGGAAGGCTGCCATCTTCAAGCCTTGATGGGGATATTTGTGTGGATTGTACAGAACATAGTCTTTTATTTTACAGTTACTTTATTGATAGTGGTCAATGGGAGGCTGTGAGGAAAATTAGCAGGACAAGAAATCATCTTTGAGTATACTAGATTTTAATTCATAACCTTATATTTGTTATTGTAGTGCACATTAGCAAAAACTGAGTTTCAAATTTGACAAAACTTGAAAAAGTCCCAAATTTTTTTTTTTTGTGGGTACTGGGGTGTCGACCTCAGGACCTCACACGCCAGCAGGCGCCCGTGCCGCTGAGTGATATCACCGGCCCCTTTTTTCGTATGTGGGATCCGGGAGTTGAACTCGGGCCCTCGCGCTTGCCGGGCAGGTGCTTACGCCGCTGAGCCATCTCACCGGCCCCAAAAGTCCCAAATTTGACAAAAGTTACTAAATAATTTGGATTTCAGTCCATTAAGTGGTACCAACCTGACAGTTTTCCATGGATGCAGGCAGTCTGAAATATGAGAAGGCTAACCAGTTATTTCTTCAAAGTTGGACATAACAGAAACCACTCACCTCTGTAATCAACCTACAGCATACTTTGTTTCCATTATACATTTTCATATCTTTTCCCACTATTCTCAGAAAGAGAAATGACTCTTGAATGAATGAACCTTCAGCACCCCAGGGAAATCATGATTAAAATTATCAGGGAATCATCAGCATCTTATGTTTACACTGAAAATATTTTGGATGAAGTAGTGAGTTAAGGGTCTTACTAATGGAAATAATTTGTCTAGTCAGTGATTCACATTCAATCCACATTGATTTTGTGAAATAAAAGCAAACACATGAAGATTACCCTCCTTGAAACAAGCCTTTACTTTTCTTGTGGAGCCCTCAGAAACCCTGCCTGTCATTGTCAAGACCACCCCAAATCCTTGCTTCTTTCTTACAGACTGACTAGTTGGAGTTGTACCCGTTTGTAAAACTGGTGACTTCCAGGGGGCTATAAACACAGCTTTCCATATTGCATCTTACTTTCCTGTTGTGTTTCATCATTTTTTACAGAATTGTCTATAGAATGATTGATTATCAGTAGTTAATATAAAAGTATCATTAAATGAACAACTGTGATTATATACTTCAAAGAATGAAAGATCTTTAAATATGTCTCACAAAAAATACTGAAGTAAAATATGACCCCAAAACATATTACTTGACATTGATTTGTAGCAAAGGGAGTAAACTGTTGATTAATAACTGGCCTTTTACATTTAGCATCTACCTTAACTGTATTCTGAATGTAAAGCAGCCACTCAATTCCTAGTTTTTATTTTGGGCACTCTCTGACTTACATTTAATATCCTCCTTAGGTTGTTACTTTCTTTAAAATCCTTTCAGAAAAAGTATACTTTTCTTTGGAGATGGAGTGACTACATCACACCAGCACAGTTTAACCTTCGTACATATAGAATTTTTCCTTCTAGGCCAGTGATGGCGAACATTTTAGGGTTTTCAAAGATACAAACAGCCCACTGTGGCACAAGTGCCATAGGTTCATCACTAGTGTTCTAGTCAGGACTCACCAGTGGAGGAGAATATGTGTAGTTTTAATCTTGAAACAAATACATGACCTACTTAGCAACTTTTTGTGCTGCACCAGTTCTCAAATACAAAGAGTGTTTATTTTGCTTTTTAGATACTGAGTTATACATGCATTTATTTAAGGACAATTATGTTATTTAATAGGACTAGCCCATCATGTAGTGTCATTTAAGATTCTAAGACTTTCGTTGTAACAGTTCTCTAAACAAAATTATTGTTAATTGCAAAATTTCCTAGTTTTGTCTTACTAAAGTAGGTTGTAATATAACTTAGCTGGCCACTATTTCTGATTTATGTTTTATGAAGAGGTTTTCAGTGCCAAAGACTTTCCTTAGGGCAGCCTTCATCTCCTTGTTCCTCAGGCTGTAAATCAGAGGATTGAGGAGGGGTGTTATCACAGAATACAATAAGGCCACAATTTTCTGCACCTCTACTGGGTGTCTTGATCCAGGGCTAACATACATCACCATAACAGAGCCAAAAAACAGAAACACCACAGCCAGATGAGAAGCACAAGTGGAAAAAGCCTTACGTTTGCTTGCTGCTGAAGGCATCTGCACCACAGCACAAATCACCAGTGCATAGGAATAAAGGATAAACAGAAAAGTGCCAATCATAAAGATAGCATTGAAAGTAGAGTAAATGACCTGGGTGATGGCATCCTCAGAACAGGACAGCATCATCAGTGGGACAGGATCACATACAAAATGGTTAATGATATTAGGGCCACAGTAAGGTAACTTTGAAATGAGAGCAACTGGAGTTATGAAGAGGATCAACCCACTGGACCATCCCAAGGCAACAAGGCCAGTGCAGAGCTGTCTGGTCATGATGCATGGATAATGGAGAGGGCGGCAGATGGCAAGGTACCTGTCAAAGGCCATGATGCAAAGGTATAAACCTTCATCACACCCAAAGGAGAAGAAGAAGTAGAACTGTGCAAAACAACTCACAAAGGAAATGGACTTGGTTGTAGAGAGTAAGTTGGCCAACAAGTTGGGTACCGTTGTGGTGATGTAGCATATTTCCAGGAGAGAGAAATTCCCCAAGAAGATGTACATGGGGGTGTGAAGGCGGCGGTCTCCCCACACAGCACAGGCGATGGCTGTGTTCCCCATGAGGGTCAGAGTGTAGGCTACTGAGAAGAGCCCGAAGTAGAGGAGCTGCCTTTCTGGACTTGAGGGGAAGCCCAGGAGGAGGAAGTAGGTAATGGAGTTTATGTTTTCTTTCTTGGACACATTCATGGGTCTGGCAGAGAGGAGATGGCACCAGTTGTTAAATTTAATGTAGAGTGTTGATTTTTTAAATGAAATTACTAGATATATCAAATTGATAATGTAATAAATCATGACATTTCTGTTTGAAACAACAGGATTGTGTGATCTCCATATCACATTCTCCAAGTGTGTGATTTCATTTTAATAAGATATAAATAGTAGCACAAATAAATAATATGTGTGGCAAGTCAGGTTACGTTTTGAATTTTGTAATTTTAATAATTCACTATCTCTATTTGTGTCTGTTCTCATGTGTTTACCATGGAGAATACTTTGTATACATACAAATAAGTACATGTGAAATTCTTATAGGATCATAGAACTATAATTTTTACTTCAATAACATTGATAATGACACCAAAAAAATTAAGCTCATAGTCAGATATTACAATCAGTCCTACTTCAGTGTGATAGAATGAAAGGCACAGGAAATATTCTTCTTTGTGTCCTATAATGGCATTGTAAACTGATGGCATAAAGAACTTCTCTTGCCTCAGGATTTGTTTTTGATGTGACCATACCTTCTGTTTACTTGATATTTAAATATTGTTTTTCTGTAGCTCACTGATTCAGGTCTACCATCTGTGGAAGATTCATACACACTTGCTCATAAAATCCCCTGGTTGAATAGTGTGATTGTGTGTGTGAATGTGAAAATTCTATACACCACGTGGGGTAACTACCTCAAGGAGAAGACCTGCTCTGAGTGACTGGACTGTCTAATGTGGACAGTTTTGCTGCAGAAACATTATAAAATACAAGTTTTTGTTTGATTTTGTGTAGTTTCCACTATTTTCTTCATAGTTAATTCCTATCCTTTTTTTTATTGTCTCTGTTACAGATGCTGGTGCTGTGTTACACCCGTTGTAGGTGTTTCCTATTATGGCAGTCTTGAGACACAGAATATCTTGCTTCCCTCACTTGTGCCACCTCTTCACAGTTGCTTCTTACTGAAAAATAGTTTAGCCGTTACCTATCTTGTCTTAGGACTGTAGCAATTTGTCACATTTGGTATCTGAAGTAGAAAGATTGCTGCTGTTCAGTCTACTTTCTCTATCCATGGCTTCTGTATTTGTGGTTTTAACCCTCTATCAATAATATTTTTTAAAAATTGCATTCTTAGTAAGTATGTACATACTTTATTCTTGTAATTTTGCACTAACCAATTCCACGTAATGGCTATTTATATAGCATTTAGATTGTATTAGCTATATTAGGTGTTTTACACAATATAGAGTTGAGTTCACACATATGGATAGATGTACATAGATTATGTGCAAATACAACCTTTCTATAAGGGACTTGAAATTCTGTGGACTTCCATATCCATAGTACATTGTAGGAACAATCCAGATGGGTACAGAGGTGTGACTCTATCTCATTGCCTATGGAGATTTGTGTACTATTTGAAGTCTGAATGTAGCCTGGTGGCTTAGTCTATTTATTTCTCATATCAATCATATTGTACCAGGTGGCAATGTATTCCAAGTAACATAATTTCTCAAGGTTTGAAAATGTTTTTGTTTGTGTTTCTTTTGATCTTATAGACCTATATTGCCCCTTGATTGGTCATGGTTATATAATGAGGCTAAATCATGTTTATTTATGTTCTAAAAAAAATTGCTTTTGTGCTTTTGAAGCCTTGTGCATGCTCAGCATGTGCTCTACTACTGAGCTACAACCCAGGCTTTATTCAAACTTAAGTTTTTTATTTGTAACTATAATTTTTATTTTTGGGAAGGGTATGTTTGCAGTACAGAATAGTGATGTTCATTTGGATGAGTGGCTACATGCTTATGACATGCATTGATTATTTCATTCCTTTACTCTGCTCACACTTACATCGCCCTCCTCCTGAGGCCCTCCTCCCACTGCAAAGTTGGCCTTCTTGTTTCCTATCATCTGTTCACTTTTTTTATGTGGGTACTAGGAGTCGAACACAGGACCTCGCACTTGCCAGCAGGTGCTTGTGCTACTGAGTGATATCACTGGCCCTTTTCTTCCTTTATGTGGGTACCTGGAGTCAAACTCAGGACCTCACGCTTGCCAGGCAGGCTCTTATGCCACTGAGCTATCTCACCGGCCCCATCTGTTCACTTTAAAAAATTCATTTATTTATTTATATTTTAGGTTTCTTATGTAAGAGAGACCTCAGAAAATTTAACTTTCTGTGTTTGGCTTATTTGGCTAACATTATGGTCTCAAAGGCATTTTATACTAAATTCTAGAAGAACTTTTTAGTTGACTTTTTTGTATTGTATCTAAGGAAGAATGACAGTCATTTATTTAAAGACAACAAGCTATTATACTAGGGCAACTCAAGCATTCCTAGACATTAGAATTGAAAAATAGAGTGTCTTTCAATTAAAAACTTAAATTATACTTATACATATATATCGAGTACATAAGCAGAGAGAAAGAAAAATATTATTGTTAAGGTAAGACACAATTGCTCTTCATACATTTCAAAACTGTTTTTACTGTGGGATGCTTACAAATTATTCTCCTGTGTACTTTTGTTGAAGAAAAATTCCACTTAAATACCACACAAGTCTTCGTAGTTATTTAATTTCTTCATAATACAATGACTTCATTTAAAAAATCTCAATTTAATTTAGTTCTTCATACTCTGGTCTCTGTCCTAATTTCTCTGACTCAACTTCCAGATACCTTAATTAGTTATTTTCTTTTTTTCTTTCTTTTTTTTTTTTTTTTTTGGGTACCGGGGGGTCGACCTCAGGACCTCGTGCACCAGCAGGTGCCCATGCCACTGAGCGATATCACCGGCCCCTTTTTTCGTATGTGGGATCCGGGAGTCGAACTCGGGCCCTCGCGCTTGCCAGGCAGGCGCTCACGCCACTGAGCCATCTCACCGGCCCTAGTTATTTTCACTGAGACTGGAACCCAGCTGTCATATTTCAAATTAAAGACAATACATACCTTGTTTGAATATTCTCTTACAATATTTCTTGTGGATCCTTATACAGTCACAATTTAAAGAGAACCCTATGTGTGAAGCAAATCAAAAGTACAAAGAGGTTAAGTGGGTTTGTCACCTAAAGAAGTGTTATTTTGCATAAAAACAAAACACATTAAATTGTTGACACTGATGCCAATATGTAGCTTGAGGAGATGTGACATCAGAGTGGAATAAGAAATTTTTTGTGTTTTCTTCATGGAGCAAGCACAAAAATAAGTGTGATACTGATAATAAATTTACCTACAGAAATTGTCAGTTATATATTCTTATACAAAACCCCTAAGACACTTTGTAAATAATTATTAAAGAGGTAAGAAAATTATAAATATATATTTTTGACTCTCAGTAAATAAAAACTACATTAATAGTTTAAAATATTGTGTCTGAATTTTATTATGAATCAAAATTTACATATTTAGAAAAAGAAGAAAGTGCTTGGCTGTAAAGTCATTTTACATAACAAAACCATTTGATATAATAAGTTATCTAAAAATTTAACTCACTTCTTGGTTGGATGCTAAGAAGTAAGTCCAGGTTGGGAAATAAAATATTACACCACAGGGTAAAAACCATGTGAAGGTCTTCTGAAGAATTGGATTGTCCAGTTTATAACTTGCCATGAGTTCCAAAGTGTGAATTTTAAGAGATTATTTTGCAGCATCAGGTGTTCAAGATGAATACCTGGATGAAAGTATTGTTTCTTTTTATTTACTCACATCAGAACCTTTTGAGATTTGAAGCTCTCTCCCCTGATATTTTTAAAGTATGTATTCCACTGATGGGAGAGTTTTGGAATATTATTTATTCACAATGAAGTCCTAAACTCACCAGTTCCCTGAAGAATACAACAGGGTTCTTACCTTGCCCTGTGCTTTAAAGAACCAAGCATTACAAAAGGTTCCTGAAGGAATAATTAAGCAGTAATAGAGCTCATTGTAACAGTTGAACAGGAAAGTCTACTCCTAAATTTCCTGCTTTAATTTTTTTTTTTTTTTGTGGATACCGGGGGTTGACCTCAGGGCCTCGCGTGCCAGCAGGTGCCCGTGCCGCTGAGCGATATCACCAGCCCTTTTTTCCTATGTGGGAGTCAAACTCGGGCCCTCACGGTTGCCAGGCAGGCGCCTATGCCGCTGAGCCATCTCACTGGCCCTCCTGCTTTAATTTTGATGAAAGAGGACATATACTTTGCCCATCAATATTTCTCAAATTTGTTGTTTAGAGACATGTCAGTTGCATTATGATCAGCACTAAGAAGAGTGACATTATATGTGCTAAAATTGGTGTAGTTTTATTTGACCAACATTTATGGAATGCTTAACAGGTTGTGTAGATAGAATAGGATAAACAAAAGAGAAGAAAAAATCCCTCCAACATGTAGAAAATGAATTGAGACACAACATGGAAAAAGGAAAGGACAATCTGCACTTTTTCTCCGGCCCCTGGCTCATGGTTTATGAGAAAGGAAGACTGAATCTACAGAGACACAGTGAAAGTAGGGGACTCTGAATGACTCCAGGGAGAAAAGCAGCAGTGAACTGGACCAACTGATGCCATTCACTTCAACAGCCAATGAGTGACTCTAGTCCATGTGCCTGTCAGATCCCCTGGAGAGAGTCACTGGATGCCATTCCAGGGAAGCATCAACTGACCCTGGGACTTAGCACAGCTGTGGGTTGGCTTCTATCCAGGGCTCTGAGTGTCACACTACTACAGTGACTGGAAAAGGGACAGCCATGGGAGACATCCTTGGTCAACAAGTTGCAGTCAGGCTAGCAAGAGACCCGCAGAGGAGTATAAGCTATGTGATCCAGCGCCTACCTCCATGGCTAGAGGCCAGGCTCAGCCTGAATTGCAGTGTATTTGAAAGTCCCAGAATTGGCATCCCTACCCTAATCCTACTGCCTCTTTGCTGGTGACTACATATAGCACAGATCTGGTCTCTGACTGCCTCCTTTGTCTAATAGCAAGAGCAGGGACATGTCTTGAGTTGGACACTGCCCCAAAAGTGTAGACCCTGGAAGAAAACCACATGTTCAAAGTCACAGAGAAATTGTCTTTTTTTCTTTTTGTTTTTGTTTACTTATTTGTTTGTTTGTTGTTATTGTTTTTTGCAAGTGTGAGTGTTGTATTTTGTGTTTTTGTTTTGTTTTCATATTTTCCTTTTTCCCTTCTTTTCTTTCCTCTATTCTTCTTCACCAGTTTCCTGAGCCTTGGGAAATCTTCCTTTGTCCTTGTGCTTTGCTTCTTATTTCTTTTTCTTCTTCTTCTTTTTTTTTGTCTATTTTGCCTCTTCTCACTTGTAATTTATCTCCCCTTAATTATTTCTCTCTTTTATACTCTGTATACTTTCTTTTTCTCCCTGTTTTGTCATCTTTTATTTCTTGCCTATTTTGTCTCTTACTTTTACCTAATTCTATAAATATCCTTCTGCTCCTAGGTAAGATCCCTTCTACCAACTCTCTCTCCTTCTCATATCACAGAGTTTAAGGTTTCAAAGTTGTCTTTTTGAATTCTCCCATTCCCATACCCTATACATTTAATAGTATAACCATAAAGTTTTGTTAATCTTTTGATTAATATTATTTTTTTTGTGGGTACTGGGGGTTGAACTCAGGACCTCATGTGCCAGCAGGTGCCCGTGCTGCTGAGCGATATCACTGGCCCTTTTTTTGTATGTGGATACCGGGAGTCAAACTTGGGCCCTCGCATTTGCCAGGCAGGCACTTATGCTGATAAGCTATCTCAGTGGCTCTAATCTTTTGATTATTAACTGTGTGTAATTACTGTTGAATTCATTTTTACCCTTTGCGGATGTATAGATGCTGCTTTTAGTACATACTAGCTATAAGTCAATACCTGAGTTGCCTTAATGTTTACATCATAATTGCCAATTTCTTCTCTAAGATGAAGGGTGGTACCTAATTTGTTCTTGAGATATGTTAATATCTAATTTATCTTGGGCAATATTACTGATTCGCTTGATATTGACAGGGTCGCATAATTGTTATTTTTCTGTAGTCCAACACTCAACTTATTTTGTGACATTAACAATACTAGAGTACATTTCCAGAGAACTTGGTTGCTGGGGTACCTACACTGCATTCTGTCCTCCCAAATTAACAGAGGCATTGGATATGGGAGCTGTGGCAAAGGATTATTTTTAGCCATGTCTAAATTAGATCACTGAAAAGCAATTAAAAATATTTCTACACTAGCAACAGAGTCATCCACAAAACTCAGCACAAAACAAGACAAAGAAGAAAGAAACACAATAGAGACCTGAAAAGAAAAGGCAACCAAATGTCTCCTAAAATTTCCAACTCCCAGAAGGCAATTCAGGGGTGCAGAAGGGCAGAATAGCATTAGCCACACATGCAAATTACTCTAAAGGATATCAGTGGAGGTTAGAAAACTGTAGCACTCAGCAGAATTAGAGAAGATGTAACTTAACAGATAATGGCAATAAAACCTAAAAAAGATTCAGGAGCTTTCAGAAGACTCTAATGAAAAGCTAGATGAACTAAAAATGATACAAAACACGAGTGACAGGTTTAACAAAGAATTATTGTACATGAAAAGGTTTCAATCAGAAAATCAGGGCATTAAAAATCATATTGAAAGTATGGTCAGTAGAACTGACCAATGCAAGGACAGAATTGCAGAACTAGAAGACAATGATGCCTTCAAAGACCAACTATTCAAAGACAACTTAAAAACAATTGAGCAAGAAAAATGGATCCAACACCTGCTAGCTGATGCAAAGAAGACTAATCTAAGAATAATTAGAATAAATGAAAAAGCAAAAGATGACACAATTGGCATAAAAAATCTGCTCAGAGAAGTAATGGCAGAAAACTCCCCAAATATAGGAAACAAAATAAATAAAGAGATAAGCGAGGCATATAGAATCTCAAATAGCCATGACTAAAAAAAACCTCTCCAAACCACTAAGAACCTCTATAACCACTCCATTATACTAAGAAGTTCCAGAAGTCCATCACAGGGACAGGTATTCTTAAGGGGTATTACAGAAAAGCAGTGAATCATTAGAATTACATCAGACTTCTCTAACAGAAACCGTCAAATCAGGAGGGCATGGAGTGAAGCATTTGAAGCCCTAAAAGATAACACCTTCCAACACAACTTACCTGTTTACAAAACTTTCCTTTAAAATTGGTGGAGAAATAAAGTATTTCCGTGACCAGGAGGACCTCAAGAAATCCATGACCATCAAACCAGCATTACAAAAAATTCTCAAGGATATCCTAGAAAGAGACAATGATGCCAACAATGTAAGTAAGTAAAAAATAATGAATATACCTGGTAGGATGAGAAGCTAAGCAAAGAGGGGAAAATGAGGAAATCAGCAACAGGAAAATAATGCAGTGACAGGAATAAGTCAATGCTGTCAGCAATAACTCTCAATGTGAATGGTCTCAATTCATCAGTCAAATAACACAGATTGACACAATGGTCAAGAAATGAAACTTAACAATATGCATTACACAAGAAATGCATTTAATTAAAAAACCCCATAGATTAAAAATCAAAGATCAGAATTTCATTGTTTCAATTTGCATTTCTTGTATGACCAGTGAAGTTGAATATTTTTTCCATTTATTTATTGGCCATTTGTATTTATTAATCTGAAAAGTGTCTATTCATTTTAGATGCCCATTTTTTGACTGACTCTTTAAATTTGGGGAAGGGTCTAAAATTTTAGTTCTTTATGTATTCTGGATATCAGTCTTTTGAAAAGTGACTGTCCAAACAATTTCAAATTCTGTAGGTGATCACTTCACTTTGTTGGTTGTTTCCTTTTCTGTGCAGAAGCTCTTTAATTTGATGTGATTCCATTTGTTGATTCTTAGTATTATTTCTGGTGCAACTGGTGTTCAGAAAGTGCCTACACCTATATCTTCAAGTGTTTTACCCATTTTTGTCTCCCAGCAGATTAAATGTTTCTGTTCTAATGTTTAGATCTTTGATGAACTTTGATTTTAGTTTAGTGCATGATGATAGATATGGGTGTAGATTCAATGTTTGGCATGCGGTAGCACATTTTTGCCTCACTATTTGTTAAAGAGGCTTTCTTTCATCCAGCAAAAGGATTTGGCACCTTTGTGCAAAGTAACATAGTTGAGTGTGCCTGAAATGGTTTCTGCATCTTCTATTCTGTTCCATTGATTCACAAGTCTGTTACTTTGTCAGTGCCATGCTACTTTTATCACTGTAGTTTTGTGGAATTACTTGAAATCTGGGATCATCATGCCCCCTACATTTCCTTGTTGCCTGGAATTGTTTTTGCTATCCTGGGTCTCTTCTCATTCCATACAAATTTTAGTATTGCTTTTCCCAGTTCTGTAAGGAATGCTGTTGGTGTTTTTATTGGGATTGCATTAAATGCATATAACAGTTTTGAAAGTATGGTCATTTTGACAGTATTGGTTCTGCCTATGCAGGAACAGGGGACATTTTTCCATTTTCTGATATCCTCTTCAATCTCCTTTTTTGAAGTACTATAATTTTCATTGTAGTGGTCTCTCATTTCTTGTATGGATTAATTCCTAAGTGTTCTGTTTTGCTTCATGCTATTGTGGAAGTCATTGTTTCCTTGCCTTTCCTCTCAGTGATTTTGTTATTGGTGTACAGAAACACTATTTGATTTTGGAGTGTTGATTTTGTGTATTGCTATGCCATTGAATTTGGTTATTAGTTCAAGGAGTCTTTGGTGGAGTTTTTGAGTCTTCTCTGTAGGGATCATGTCATCAGCAAATAATAATAATTTAACTTCTTCCTTCCCTATCCATATTCCTTTTATTTCTTTCTCTTGCCTGATAACTATGGATAATATTTCAAGTACTATGTGGAATAGAAGTGGTGACAGTGGGCATTCTTATCTTGTTATTTAAGGGGAATGCTTTTAATTTTTCCCTACTTAATATGTGGTTGGCTGTTGGTTTGCCATAAATAGATTTTATCAAATTTAGGTATCACCCTCCTATACCTGTTTTCTTAAGGATTTTAATCATGAAGTCACATTGGATTTTGCCAAAAATCTTTTCTGCATCTATTGATATGATCATGTTGTTTTTTTTTTTTTTTTTTTTTTTTTTGTGGGTACCGGGGGGACGACCTCAGGACCTCGCGCGCCAGAAGGCGCCCGTGCCACTGAGCGATATCACCGGCCCCTTTTTCGTATGTGGGTTCCGGGAGTCGAACTCGGGCCTTCGCGCTTGCAAGGCAGGCGCTTAAGCCGCTGAGCCGTCTCACCGGCCCGATCATGTTTTTGACCTTGCTTCTGATTACATGGTATATTACATTTATTGGTTTATGTATGTTGAACCATCCTTGCATCTTTGGGATGAGACCTACTTGGTCATGTTGTATGATGTTTTGATGATGATCTACATTCTATTTGCTAGTATCTTTTTAGGGTTTTTGCATCTATGTTTGTTGATAGTGGCCTATACTTTTCTTTATTGGTTGGATATTTATCTGGTTTTGGGATCTTGGTGATCTTGGCTTCTATAAATGAATTTGGGAGCACTGCATCCCTTTCAATTTTTTTGAAAAGCTTGAAGAGTATTGGTGATATAACATCCTTAAAGGTTTTGTAGGAGTCAGTATATCAGGTCCTGGGCTTTTTCAATTGGTAGATTTTTTTTGTTACTGTGCCAATTTCATTGTTATTGGGTTGTTCAGCATATTTATGCCTTTTTGTGTTAGCTTTGCTAATTTGTATGAGTCTATGAATCTGTTCCTTTCCTCAAAATTTGTCAATTTATTTGAACACAAATTTTCAAAGTATTTACTTTCTTCTTGATTTGTGATTTCACTATTTTCATTTCTTGTTGCATTGATGTGAGTCTTTTCTCTCTCTTGGTAAATCTGTCTATTTTATTTGTTCTTTCAAAGAGTCAGCTCTTCAATTTGTTAATTTTGTATTTTTTTTTAGCCTCAATATCATTGATTTCTACTCTAATCTTTATGATTTCCCTCTTTAAGTTTGGGCCTGGATTGTTGTTTCTCAAGTATCTTAATAATCTTCATAAGAATATTTATTTGAGCTTTCAGTGTTTTCCTAATGTGAGCATTGATTGCAATGAACCTTCCTCTTAGAACTGCTTTCTTAGTGTCCAGAGGTTTCAGTGAGTTGTACAGGCATTATCACTAGCTTCCAGAAATTTTTAAATTGTTTTGTAGATTTTTTTTCTGTGACCCACTGGTTATTTAGGAGTGTGTTGTTATTTTTCCAGGATCTTCTACCTTTTCTGTGATTTATTCTGTCATTGATTTCTATTTTCATTGCAGTGCATTCTGATAGTATACATGGGGTAATTTTAATTATTTTATATTTACTTAAGTTGTCTTTGTAGACAAGTGTGTGACCTATTTTGGAAAATGTATTGTGTGCCACAGAAAAGAATGTATACACTGTTATAGAGGGGTGGAATACTCTATAGATATCTATTAAATCTATATATTCAAAGATGTGTTTCAGCTCTGATCTTTCTTTATTGATTTTTTGTTTAGTTGATCTATATCTTTGCACAAGGGGAGTGTTTAGATCCCCTACAAGGTTGTGTTAATGCTTATTTGATCCTTTAATTTCAGCAATATTTATTTTATGAAGATAGGTGCTCTAGTATTTGGTGCATAAATGTTTATTGGATTAATAACTTAAGTAGTATGTAGTGACTTTTGTTTTCTCTTCTAACCAATTTTAGATTGAAGTTTACCATGTCTGAGATTAATATTGCTATTTCTGCTTGTTTTCTGGATCAAGGTGTATGGAATATTGTTTTCTGTCTTTAATTTCCAGTCTATGAATATCTTTTTGGATTGGATGAGTTTCTTTTTTTTTTTTTTTTTTTTGTGGGTACCGGGGGGTCTACCTCAGGACCTCGCGTGCCAGCAGGCGCCTGTGCCGCTGAGCGATATCACCAGCCCCTTTTTCGTATGTGGGTTCTGGGAGTCGAACTCGGGCCCTCGCGCTTGCCGGGCAGGCGCTTAAGCCGCTGAGCCATCTCACCGGCCCTGGATGAGTTTCTTGAATACAATAGATTGTTGAATTCTGTTTTTTGATACAGTCTGCCAATATGTGTCTTTTAATTGGAAAGATGAGGCAATTAACCTTGAGAGATATTATTGATATGTGTTGATTATTTACTATCATTGCACTCTTTCTCTGTTAGTGACTCCTTTTTTTCTTTTTTTGTCATTTTTTTCTTGTTGTTTGTCCATTGACCTTACTTGTTGCTTTCATTTCATCTGAGATTTTAGCTGTATTGGTTTTGTTGTTTCTGTTTAGGATATTCTTGAGTATTTTCTGGAGTGCTGGTTTAACACTTATCCATCTTTTGAGCTGGCCCTTTTCATGGAAAGACCTTATTTTTCCATCTATTTTAAAGGATAGCTTTGCCTTATAAGTTAGTCTGGGTTGGAAGTTACTTACTCTCAGGGCTTGAATTACTTCACTTCAAGCTATTCTGGCCTTTGAGGTTTGCATAGAGAAGTGTTATATAATTCTAATTGGTTTACTTTTACATGTGAGTTTTTGTTTTTTCTGACTGCTTTAAAAATTATATTTTTTGTTGGATATATGGCAATTTAATGATAATATGCCTTGCTGAGATTCTTTTTTCATCATATTTGTTTGGTGTTCTATACGTGTTGTTTAATTGTATTTTAAACTCTCTTCTTATATTTGGGAAATTTTCTTCTATGATTTCTGTAAAGATATTAGTAAATCCATCTGTGTTATCTTCTAGCTTTTCTCTAACTCCAGTTAGCCTTAGATTGTCCTTAGCATCATGTAGTAACTGTTGGAAAGTCTTCTCTTGTTCTTTTATTTTTTGTGTAGGTTCTTCTTATTACTTCATCATAATTAACTATTTTGTTCTCAGTTTCAGACACTGTCTTCACATTGGTCATTTCTGACATTAACAAATCCTATACATTCTTTTTTATTTTGGGTATTTCTCTCTGACATCTTTTAGAGGATTTTATATCCTTGTTGAATCTGTCATTCAAGTTTGAGCAGTTTTTGTTAGCTCATCCAGTTTTTTACTTAGTTCCCCTGAATTCACTATGGACATATTGAGTGATATTGTGGAGAACTTTTGGTTCATTTCTTCTTTGAACTTGTCTAGTTTCTTCATCCCTTTTATAAACTTTCTTTTTTTTTTGTGGGTACCGGGGGTCGACCTCAGGACCTTGCGCGCTAGCAGGCGCCCGTGCTGCTGAGCGATATCACTGGCCCTTTTCTCGTATGTGGGTTCTGGGAGTCGAACTCAGGACCTCACGCTTGCCAGGCAGGCGCCTATGCCACTGAGCCATCTCACCAGCCCTCTATGAACTTTTTGTAGAGTTCTGCTGCTTCATATTTCCTTTCCACTCAAATTGTGCCCCCTTGCTCTACCTTAGGAGAGTTGGGAAACTTTGGGGTCTCCTGTTGCCTTGCTTTTCCATGCTCCTGTGTGTATTTATATTTATTTTTGATGGTTTATGATCTCCAAGAGCTCCAGATATTGGTATGGGAAGAAAACCAGTTGTTTTCCTCTACTATGTTACCTTGGCCGTAGGACTATATCCAGTAACACTGATGGCATCAAATGACAATTGGAAAATGCCAAGCTTTATGAAACACTCATGGACATCTCTTAATGAAAACTGAGAAGACTGTGATTTTAGTGCAGATCAATGACCATATATTAGTCTATTATATTTCAGTTTATTGGTATCTAGAGGATGTAGGTGGTAGCACCAGAGGCCAAAGATATCACTATACTTTCCTTCAGGACTACCCCCTCTGATGATTTCACCCTTGAAACCTGGCCTTTCTCAACAGAATACAGGCCCTTTGAAATTCCTTGTCCAATCCTGGGTCTCCCAAGAGATCTCAGAAGATTCCTATTTAGATCTCCCCCTCTCCAATCTTATCTCCCAAGGTTTCTTTCACCCAGTCTCTGTGGTAGGTTAACACTTCAGTCCTGATGTGAAACTCTCTGGATGTTGCCTTCTGCTTAAGTCAGGTGGTTCTGTTGATTGTCAGTCACTGTGCTGAGGGGACCCCAAGCCTGTACTCCTCCAGTTGGTCCTGGAGCCTGTTCCTGGTTGGGGGGGCACATGTGGCTGCAGGTGGGTGTGGATCTGCAGTATGTCCCAGGTCTGCTCCCAGGTAAGCAGGCTTAGCTATGTATTTCTCTTTCAGAGTCTAGAATTAAGTGAGAGTGCTCAAGCTAAGATGTATCTCTGTTCATGCTGATAGATGAAGAAGGCAGTCCCACCCCAGAACTGTAATGAATGCCCACATTTGCACACAGTAGGACCAGGGTGTCAGTGCTGTCCTTCCAATTCTATGCAACCCAGGCAGAGCCTGACCTCCAGCTCTGGGACTGGGTCCATGTTTAACAGCTCTGGCCCCTCAGTGGGACTCCCTCCACCCTGCTCTCCAACTGCTGGTTATCTCTCCTAGCTCTTCTTCCCTCATCCACTCAAGCATCTTGACAGTGGGAAGTCTGGTGTGCAGCCAAATTGCTGCTCTGGGACACAGGTTTAAACACAGAGCCATCCTGCAATGGCCTCTCTGCCTCCTCTTGCTCCACACTTAGTGGCAGGCACATGAACCATATCACTCACCCACTGTTGTCTGAGGAAGGAAACTCTGGGAGCCAGTTCCCATCTTCTCCCTGGAGATTCCAGCTCTGTCATGGCTCTTTTGGGCTCATTTGACTCCATGAGGGAAATGTTTTTACTTTCATTTTATCTCTCAGACTGTGGCTGGTGAGCCACTGGCTGCAGCATGTGGCTGGAGGGAGTTTTGCCAGGGGGTCTCTTTCCTCAGAGATGTGTTCTGTTTTTCTGTATCTTTTAAGTTTTTTTTTGTCAGATCCCCCTGGGTTCCTGGAGAAACTGCTATCACCTTGATTTCTCTCCAGGTTCCCACTTTCCAGACTCTGGAAAATGTGATCTGGAGACTGAGTTGCTAGCACACACTATACCACCATCTTCCCTCTCCCTCAAGATACATGTTTTTGAGATTTTCAGTGCTTATGATGTTATCAAAAATTCATAAATTGACATAATGTGGAGAAATATAACAGTTGCTTTATTTAAATATATATTTCCCTCCTTTCATATTAAATTCTATGCAGTATCTCTAGATATATATTTGAAATATTGGAGATATTTTATATAGCTAGTTTATCTCAGTGACAATCAGCTGATAAATATACATAATGTTAGCTATTTAAATAAATGAAGTAGGATAGAAACCTGCCACCTTCAAGGCTGGGAGGGGGTATTTGTATGGTTTGTATAGAAGTAGCCTTTATTTTACAGTTTAATTTATTGATAATCATCAAGGGGAAGTTGTGATGGAAATGAGCAAGACGAGATACCACCTACTGATTATAAAAGATTTTTAATTTCTATCCATGTAGTTCTTATCTTATTATAAATTAGTGAAACTTGAGTTTCAATTTTGTTAATATTATATTCTTAGTGTATGAATTTATAAATTTGACAAAAGGTACCAAATAATTTGGATTTCCCACCATTAAGTGGTACCAAACTGACTGTTTTCCTGGGCTCTAGATAGTCTGATAATTGTTGATTTTAGAAACTATTCACTTTTATAAACAATCTACAGTACATTTTGTTTCCATCATTTTTTTTTTCTTTATGTGGGTACTGGGAACTGAACTCAGGACCTCGCGCTTGCCAGGCAGGCGCTTATGCCATTAAGCTATACCACTGGCCCTGTTTCCATCATTTTTAAAAAATCTTTTCAGAAAGAGAAATGACTGTTGACTGAATAAAACTTCAGCATTCACAGGAAAACCATAATGACAATATCAGGAAAATATCAGCTACTTGTATTTACACTGAAAATATTTTGGGTGAAGTTGTGACTTTATGGAAATAATTTATCTAATCAATGATTCACATTCAGTTCACATTGTTTTGTGGAATATAAACAAACGAACAAACAAAGATTCCCCTCCTCAACTAAGCCTTTACTTTTCTTATTAAACTCTCAGAAATCCTGCCTCTCAAAGTCCAGACAGAAAACCTTACTTCCTTCTCACAGAAAGGCCAATTGGAGTTGCACCACACTTTGTAGAATTGGTGATTCCAGCAGACCATCAATGCAGCTCTGAATACTGTATCTTATTTATTTATTTTTGTTTTCTTTCATCATTTTTTACAGAGTTGTCCGTGGAAAGATTTGTTACCAGTGATTAAGATATAATTATTATTACATGAAAAATTGATACTTGAAAGAATGAAAGATCATTAGATGGTTAGAATAATTCTTAAGTAGGTCTTGTAGCAAAAATACTGCAATAAAATATGGCCCCAAAGCATGTCATGAAATGTAGCAAAGGGAGTAAACTACTGCTTAAAAACTGGCTCTTTATATTTAGCATCTAACTTAGTTCTATTTTAAGTATAAAGTAGCCACTCAATTTCTAGTTCTTATTTTGAATACTCTCTGACTTACATTTAATATTTAGCTTAGGTCATTAGTTTGCTTCTTTAAAATACTTACAGTAAAACTATATTATTCTTTGGAAGTGGAGTGACAACATCACACCAACACAATTTGAGACTTTGTACATGTAAAAATTATTTCTTTCACTCAGTACTTACCGGTGGAGAAAGATATGTGTAGTTTTAACCTTGAAACAAGTATATGACTTACTTTGCAACTTTATATGCTCCACTAATTCTAAAATACAAAAGCTATTTATGTTGCTTTTTTAGATACTATGTTACACATGGATATTCTTTTTTTTTTATTTTTTTTATTTTTTTTATTTTTTAAAGAGAAGAAAAAAAACAAAACAAATCAAAAGAAGAACAAATTTTCAAAACAACATAATAGGAGGGTAACAATGGTTAATACATTACGTATTACTATCTTTAAGTTAGTTATTCAGGACACCAGACATTAGCATTCAATTGTCCAAACATTATTGGCACAAACCTTACTCTTCAATGAACTAAGTAAAAATGGTAGTGTATCTATCTTAACCATCTTATATATATATACAATTTTTTTCCCTTTCCCTTCTTTCTTTTCCCTATTCCAGTCTCTCTTTCCTTTTGACCAGTTTCTTTTTGATTCACCATATCTATTGTACATTTTGGATCTTATTTACTCTTTCAGTTTCTCATACTAGAGAGATAATACGATGCTTACACATGTGCTTCTGGTTTATTTCACTTATGAGTATTTTCTCGAGTTGCATCCATTTACCTATAAAAGTCTCCAGTTTATCCTTCTTTATGGCTGAATAGTACTCCATTGTATAAAAATACCACATCTTTCTTATCCATTCCTCAGTTGATGGGCATTTGGGTTGTTTCCAAGATCTGGCTATTACAAATTGTGCTGCTATAAACATGGGTGCACATATATCGCTGTGGTACGATGTTTTTAATTCTTCTGGGAAGATGCCCAGAAGGGGAATAGCTGGGTCAAATGGGACCTCCAACCCTAGTTTTCTGAGGAATCTCCACACTGACTTCCACAGTGGCTGTACCAGTCGACACTCCCACCAACAGTGAAGAAGGGTTCCTTTTTCCCCACAGCCCCTCCAGCATTTGTTATTAGTTGATTTCTTAATAGTAGCCATTCTTTCTGGGGTGAGATGGTATCTCAGTGTTGTTTTAATTTGCATCTCTCGAATGACTAGTGATGTTGCACATTTTTTTGTATATTTGTTTGCCATTAGTATTTCTTCATCTGAGAAATGTGTATTCATCTCAGATGCCCATTTTTGGAGTGGGTCTTTAAATTTGGGAGGTCTGATTTTTTTGAGTTCTTTATATGTTCTCGATAGTAATCCTTTGTCTGAGGAACAGCTGGCAAACATTTTTTCCCACATTGTGGGTTGTCTCTTCACTCTGTTGGTGGTTTCTCTTGCTGTGCAAAAGCTTTTTAATAAGATGAGATCCCAGTTATTGATTCTTTGGGATAGTTCCCGTGCGGTTGAGTTTTTATTCATAAAGTCTTTGCCTACACCAATGTCTCCAAGGGTTTTACCTATCCTACCTTCCAGCAGATTTAATGTTTCTGTTTTAATATTTAGATCTCTGATCCATTTTGAATTTAGTTTAGTGCATGGTGAAAGATATGGGTCTAGTTTTAATCTTCGGCATGTGTAGAGCCAGTTTTTCCAGCACCATTTATTAAAGAGGCTATCTTTCTTCCAGCGAATGTGTTTGGCACCTTTGTCAAAGATAAGGTGGCTTAGTATGTCTGGGGTTGTTTCAGCATCTTCTAATCTGTTCCATTGATCTTCAGGTCTGTTTTTTTTGCCAGTACCACACTGTTTTTATCACAGTAGCTTTATAGTATAATTTCAAGTCGGGGATAGTGATGCCCCCTGCCTTGCCTTTGTTGCCCAGAATTGCCTTTGCTATTCTAGGTCTCTTCTGATTCCAAATGAATTTTAGGATTGTTTTCTCTAATTCTGTGAGATATGCTGTTGGAATTTTGATTGGAATTGCATTAAATCTGTATAACAATTTTGGAAGTATGGCCATTTTCACTATATTGGTTCTTCCTATCCAGGAGCAAGGGATATCTTTCCATTTTCTGATTATCCTCTTCAATCTCCTTTTTCAGAGTACTGTAGTTTTCAGTATAGAGGTCTTTTACATCCTTCGTGACGTTGATTCCTAGGTATTTCATTTTTTTGGATGTTATTGTGAAAGGTATTGTTTCCCTAATTTCTCTTTCAGTAAGTTTGTTATTTGTGTACAGGAAGGCTATTGACTTTTGAGTATTGACTTTGTATCCAGCTACACTACTGAATTTGCTTATTAAATCTAGCAGTTTTTTAGTGGAGTTTTTGGGATCTTCTGTGTAGAGTATCATGTCATCTGCAAATAATGATAATTTAACTTCTTCCTTTCCAATCATTATTCCTTTTATTTCTTTCTCTTGTCTAATCGCTCTGGCTAAAGTTTCCAGAACTATGTTGAATAAGAGTGGGGACAGTGGACATCCTTGTCTTGTTCCTGATTTTAGAGGGAAGGCTTTCAGTTTTTGGCCATTTAGTATAATATTGGCTGTTGGTTTGTCATAGATAGCTTTTACCAGATTGAGATAAAGACCCTCTATTCCAATTTTCTGTAGGGTTTTTATCATGAAAAGGTGCTGGACTTTGTCAAAAGCTTTTTCTGCATCTATTGAGATGATCATGTGATTTTTGTCTTTGGTTCTGTTAATATGCTGTATTACATTTATTGATTTACGTATGTTGAACCATCCCTGCATCCCAGGGATGAATCCAACTTGGTCATGGTGTATAATCTTCTTGATGATTTGTTGGATTCTGTTTGCCAGTATCTTATTAAGGATTTTTGCATCTATGTTCATTAGGGAGATTGGCCTGTAGTTCTCTTTCTTAGTTGGGTCCTTCTCTGGTTTTGGTATCAGGGTAATGCTTGCTTCCAGGAATGAATTTGGGAGTATTGCTTCCCTTTCAATTTCATTGAAAAGTTTGAGAAGTAGGGGCGTTAGGTCTTCTCTAAATTTCTTGTAGAATTCGGCAGTGAATCCATCAGGGCCTGGACTTTTCTTTGTTGGGAGGTTTTTAATTACATCTTCAATTTCATTGGTTGATATTGGTTTATTTAGGATTTTTAAATCTTCTTGATTTAGCTTTGGTAATTCATACGAATCTAGGAATCTGTCCATTTCTTCAGCATTTTCCATCTTAGTAGAATATAAATTTTCAAAATAGGTATAGATAATCTTCTGGATTTCTGCAGGGTCTGTTGTGATATCACCCTTTTCATTTTCAATTGCATGGATTTGAGTCTTTTCTTTTCTTTTTTTAATAAGGTTGGATAAGGGTTTGTCAATCTTATTTATTCTTTCAAAGAACCAACTTTTTGCTTCATTGATTCTTTGTATTGTTTTTTTATTCTCCAATACGTTAATTTCTGCTCTGATCTTTATAATTTCCTCCCTTGTACGGGCTTTTGGCTTAACCTGCTCTTCTTTTTCTAGAAGCTCGAGGTTCACCCTTAAGTTGTTTATTTGCGCTTGCTCTATTTTCCTGATATAAGTATTTAATGCTATAAATTTCCCTCTTAGGACTGCTTTCATTGTATCCCATAAGTTCCGGTATGTTGTACTGTCATTATCATTCAGTTGTAGAAAGTGACTAATTTCTTCTTTAATTTCATCTGTGACCCATTGGTTGTTCAGGAGGATGCTGTTTAATTTCCATGTGTTTAGGGAGTTTTTGTGGGATCTTTTGCCATTGATTTCCAATTTCATTGCACTATGGTCTGATAATATGCATGGGATAATTTCAATTCCTTTGCATTTACTTAAACAGGTTTTATGAGCTAGTATGTGGCCTATTTTGGAGAACGTCCCATGTGCAGCTGAGAAGAATGTGTATTCTGATGTTGTGGGATGGAACACTCTGTAGACATCTACTAAGTCCATTTGTTCAAAAATTTGGTTCAGTTCTACTATTTCATTATTGATTTTCTGTCCAGTTGATCTATCTTTTTGTGACAGTGGAGTATTGAGATCTCCCAATATAATTGTATTAGTGCTTATTTGATTTTTCATGTCCTTTAGTACTTGTTTTATATAGCTGGGTGCATTGGTATTTGACGCATATATATTTATGATCGTTATCTCTTCCTCTTGGATTGTTCCCTTTACAAGGATGTAATGACCGTCTTTATCTCTCTGAATCCTTCTTGGCTTGAAGTTCACTTTGTCTGCAAAAAGAATAGCTACCCCTGCTTTTTTCTGGGTTCCTGTGGCATGGAGTATTGTTTTCCATCCTTTGACTTTCAGTCTATGAATTTCTTTCTGAATTAAATGTGTTTCTTGTATACAGCATATTGTTGGATCTTGCTTCTTGATCCATTTCACCAGTCTGTGCCTTTTGATTGGTGAATTGAGACCGTTAACATTGATGGTTAAAACTGATATGTATTGACTTGTCATGATATTTTCCTGTTGTTGGTTCCCACTCTTTGTTTTTCTGCTTTCCGGCTATTTAATTATTTGCCCTGCCTGGTGGATTCCTTCTGTTGGGGTTCCTATCTCTTTCTAGAATGTCCTTCAGAACGTTTTGGAGTGCTGGTTTGGTGGTCATAAATTTTCTCAGATGTTCTTTGTCATGAAAGTATTTTATTTCTCCATCAATTTTGAAAGATAGTTTTGCAGGGTACATCAATCTGGGCTGAAAATTATTTTCCTTTAGAGCTTGCAATACATCATTCCAAGCTCTTCTTGAATTGAGGGTTTGTGCTGAAAAGTCAGCTGTGATTCTGATGGGTTTTCCTTCATAAGTGATTTGTCTCTTCTCCCTAACAGCTTTTAAGATTCTGCCCTTCTGTTGAATTTCTGGGATCTTGATTATAATATGTCTGGCTGAAGTTTTTTTTTTGATCATGTCTAGTTGGTGTTCTAAAAGCTTCACTTATAGGGGTGTCAAATTCCTTTTCTCTTCCAGGAAAGTTCTCCCTGATTATGTCTTTGAACAAGGTTTTAATGTCGTTGATGCTATCTCCTGCTTTTTCATTTATTCCAATTATTCTTAAGTTGTTTATCTTTGAGTCATCTAGCAGCTGCTGAATTGATTTTTCATGGTCCCTTGCTATTTTTAAGAATTTTTCCATTTCATGATCACTAATTGCAAGCCTGTCTTCTATATCTGAGATCCTGTCCTCGCATTGGCTTATTCTGCTACAAATACTTTCAATGGAATTTTTTATCTCTTGGGTATCTGCTTGAATCTGCCTTATGGATTCCATTTCTTTCCTATGCTGAGCATTCATGGTTTCTATAGTTTTCTTAAGTTCATCTATTTTTTTGTCTGTATCAGCTATAGTGTCCTTAAGTATGGTCTTCATTGTAGACATTATCTCTGCAGTTATCTGTGAGATTATTTCTGTTTTAATTTTTTCCAGAACCTCATTCAGTTGCTTTGTTGTTACCACTTCAGATAGGCCAGGTGGGTGGCTTTCGGATTGTCCCACCTCGTTGCTCCCTAGGTTTGCCTTTGGTGAATTGGATGTGTGGGGTTGCATCTTGTTTAAGTGTCGTCTCATTTTTTCTTTCTTTAATTCCTGGGGTGATGTTTGCAAATTACCTATAGTAGGTTACTTTATTGCTAGTGTTTAAGATCTTTAGAAGATGACTACTTCTCTGCAGTATCTTCCAAGTGGAGCTTGCTTTTACGTTTTGAGCTTTCTGCCAGATCCTACCTCTTCAATTCGTTGGGTATGCGAAGTTGCTACCTGTTTGGCCCAGTCCTTGATTCTTTGGTAGTGTGCCACTGTATTTTCTGTGTCCCTTAGTCAATCTCAATCATGAAATATCAGGAAGGAAAGATGTTTAGAACAATTATTTCACATTTGGCTATAATGTTAACTAAAGCATCAAACAGAGCCTAGAAAATGACAGACTGAGCTAACCAGTTATTTACCACTTTTAGCTGTATAGAGTTGCGGTTATATAACAAAATCTAAAACACACCAGAAAAATTATATGCAGTATACAAGTCCTGTGTATGTCAATTTTTCCCCTGAGGAGTTTAAATTTAAAATGAGTTAAGGAGGAAATAGATTATTGGGAGAAGAGGAAGGAATTAGATGTAAGGTTAGAGGACCAAGAGGGATCCCACTAAAATTGGGACACTAGTGCAGAGGACAGGTGGTAGAAAGAGAAGGAAGGGATAAAAGGAAGAACAGATCACAACCACAATCAGAAAGAAGTTAGAGGCACTGTTTACACTCATATAAAAAACCAGAGAGAATAATGAAGGAAAGAGCAAATACACATACAGAAACAAAAACGAAGATAAAAACAATAAAACAGACAGATCAAAAATAAAACCCCACCAAAAAACCAAACAAAACAAAACAAAAACAAAAAAACCCTTCGCCAGAACAAAAAACGAATCAGTGAGAAAAAAAAAATAATAATAAAAAATAAAAATAAAAATAAAAATAAAAAAAATAAAAAGAATCAGGTCCAGGTGTTGACTCTGCTGTAGGCAGTTACCCTGTGGTGAGAGAGTCCTGTTCTGTGCAGGTCCGTCCCAGTAAGCCAGGAGCGCCCTCTGGCAGGCGGTGAGCAGATGCGCGTACTTTCAGGCAGAGACCAGTCTAGCTCGCCTCCGCTCTCAGCGCCCTTTCACGATCCCTGGGCCTGAGAGGCTCAGCGCGCTGTCTGGAGCGTGGGTTCCCTGCACTGGTTCCCGCCGCTCTAGTTTTTCGCCACGCCCCCCACAATGGCGCCGGGCCAGTCACTCTCTGGCGTGGGACAGGTGTGGCTGAGAGTCCAGTCTCGTTCGCCTGCTGACCTCAACACACTTTCGTGGGCCTGAGAGGCCCCGTGCTGCCCTGTCTGGAGCACAAGTTTCCAGAGCAGTTTTCGAGCCGCTCTGAGTTTCGCCACACCCCCCACAATGGCGCCCGGCCGGTCGCTCTCTGGCGCGGGGCAGCTGTGGCTGAGAGACACTCACCGCCGGTCTGCGCCATTCTCCGCCGCTCCCCTGCCCCGCCGCTGTCTCAGGATCCTTCGTGGGGGCTCCCTGGGCACCAGCTGCCACTGTGTGTCCGTAGATTTGAGCTTCCGAGGCGCTGCAACTCCCGGGATAGTAGAAGGTGCACGCGCGCGGTCTGCTCCTTCTTTCCTTCTTCTTTGTTGGAAGTCACCCGTCACTGGTGCCGGGGGTCCCAGATTGCGCTTCGGAACTTCTCTGGGTTTCGGGGAGGCATCTCTCCCCCTCCTGCGCTTTCCGGGTCGCTATATTCCCGTGTTCCAATGGTAACTTTTAGAGAGAGTTTCACTGCCTGCTTCTTACTCATCCGCCATCTTGAGGTCTCCCCCACATGGATATTCTTAAGGACAAATACATTTTTAAATAAGTCTAACCCATAACTCAGTGATATTTAAGATACAAAGAGCTTCATTGGAAGAGTTTTCTAAATAAAATTATTAATTTAATCATAAAATTTTCCGGGTTGGTCTTATTAAGGTAGATTTTAATATAACTTAGAAGACCATGATTTCTGATTTCTGTTTTATGAATAGGATTTTGGTGCCAAAGACTTTCCTTAGGGCAGCCTTCATCTCCCTATTCCTCAGACTGTAAATCAGAGGATTGAGGAGGGGTGTTATCACAGAATACAATAAGGCCACAATTTTTTGCACTTCTACTGGATGTTTTGACCCAGGGATAACATACATAACCACAATAGAGCCAAAAAAAGGAAACACAACAGCCAGATGAGAAGCACAAGTGGAGAAAGCTTTGCCTTTGCTGGCTGCTGAGGGCATCTGCAGCACAGTCAAAATCACCAGTGCATAGGAGTAAAGGATAAACAGAAAAGTGCCAATAATGAAGATAGCATTGAAAGCAGAGTAAATGAACTGAGTTGTGGTGTCTTCAGAACAGGACAGCATCATTACTGGGACAGGATCACACATAAAATGGTTGATGATATTTGGGCCACAGTAGGGTAACTGTGGAATGAAAACAACTGGGGTTAGGAAAATGATGAACCCACAGGACCATCCCAAGGCAACAAGGCCAGTGCAGAGCTGTCTGGTCATGATGCGTGGATAATGGAGAGGGCGGCAGATGGAAGGTACCTGTCAAAGGCCAGGATGCAAAGGTAGAAGCCTTCATCACACCCAAAGGAGAAGAAGAAGTAGAACTGTGCAAAACAACTCACAAAGGAGATGGCTTTTGTTGTAGAGAGTAAGTTGGCGAAGAAATTTGGTACCGTTGTGGTGATGTAGCATATTTCCAGGAGAGAGAAATTCCCCAAGAAGATGTACATGGGGGTGTGAAGGCGGCGGTCTCTCCGCACAGCACCAATGATGGCTGTGTTCCCCATGAGGGTCAGAGTGTAGGCTACTGAGAAGAGCCCGAAGTAGAGGAGCTGCCGTTCTGGAGTTGAGGGGAAGCCCAGGAGGAAGTGGGTAACAGACTCTATCTTTTCTTTGTTGGACGCATTCATTGGTCTGGAAGAAAGGAGATGGCACCGTTCATTAAATATGGTGTAGTGTGTTGATTTTTTATGGAATTTCCAGATATATCATTTTGATAATATAATAAATCATGACATTTCCTTTTGAAAAAACAGGATTGTATGATCTCCATATCACATTCCCCAAGGGTGTGATTTTATTTTACTGAGATAGTAATACTAGCACAAATAAGAAACATATGCTAAATATTAAGCAAGTCAGGTTATATGAAGAACTTTGTAATTTTGATAATTCTCTATTTGTGTCTGTTTGCATGGGTTTACCATATTGTGTATTGTGCATACATACAAATAAGTGCATTTGAAATTCTTCTTATAGGATCGTATAAGTTTTACATTAAAATATTGACAATGACACAAAATAAAATGCTACTCATATTCAGACATTTCATTAAGTGCTATTTCACAGTGATACAATGAATGTCACAAAGAATATTCCCATTTGTGCCTTGCAATGGGATTGTAAACTGATGGCCTAATGGACTTCTCTGACCCAGACTTTATGATTTTTATGTGACCATACTCACTGCTTAGTTGATATTTAAGAACAATGTTCTCTCTATCTAGCTTACTAGTTCAGGTCCACCATCTGTGGAAGTCTTTGCATCTAAATTCCTGTGGTTGAATATTTTCATTTATTTTTGTGTGACTGTGAAAATGTGATATACCACATGGGGTAACTACTATTGGGAGGGAATCTGCTCTGAGTGACTAGATTACTTAATGTGGACAATTTTGCTGCAAAAACTTTGGTAAATAGAAACTATCATGACTTTATATGGTTTCCAATGTTTTCTTCAGTTAATTTCCATTTTTTTATTGTTCCTATGTTATACAAATGCTAGTGCTTTGTTATATCCATTCTAGGCTTTTGATATTGAGGAAAAGTTGACACATGGAGTATCTTACTTCTCTTACTCCTGCTAACCCTACACAGTTGATTCTTACTCAAAAATACTTTAGCTGTCGTATGTCTTGTTGCCTTAGGACCGATTATTTGTCACATTTATATCTGAAATAGAAGATATGCTGTTGTCCAGTCTATTTTATATGTCTGTGGCCTCTGTATCCATGGTTTCAACCCTTGACCAATGATATTCAAAATAATTGAACCTCTACTAAACATATAAATACATATGTGCATGCGTGTGTGTATGTATATACATTTTTTGTCATTCTTTAATCCTGTATAACAAATTCTTCACATAGTATTTATATTGTATTAGTTATATTAGGTATTTTAAGCAATATAGAGGTGATTGCATGTATATGGAACAATGTACATAGGCTATTTGGAAATACATTATTGCTATAAGATACTTGAAATTCTGTGGATTTTGGTATGCATAGTATATTATAGAAACAATGCAGATGGGTACTGAGGGGTGACTGTAGCTCATTGCCTATGGAGCTTTGTATACTACATGAAGTCTGAATGCAGCCTGGTGGGTTAGTCTATCTACTTCTTATATCAGTGACAATGTACCAGATGGCAGTTTATAGCAAGTAACATAATTTCTCAAGGTACAAAAGTATTTTTGTGTTTCTTTTGATCTGATAGACTTATATTGTCCCTTGATCTTAGTAAAAATAATTCAAAATGCTTATGTATATTTGAAAAGATCCGTTTCTCAATGTTTGGGCTTGCGCCAGGATCTTGCATACATGCTAAGCATGTGCTCTACTACTGAGCTACAACCCACACTTTATTTACAGTTTTTTTTTAATTTTCTAATTTTTGATAAGGATTTTTGCAATACAGAATAGTGATGTTGTTTTGGTGAATTGGTACATGCATATAAAAATTCTCAATTATTTTTGATTCCCTCACTCCTCTTGCACTTACATCTCATCTCTCCCTGATGCCTTCCCCAACTGCAAAGTTTGCCTTCTTTTTCCTAACATCTGTTCCTTATTTTATCCATTCATTTATTTGTGTTTTAGGTTTCTTATGTAAGAGAAACAACACATCGTTTAACTTTCTGTGTTTGACTTATGTCGGTTAATGTGACGGTCTCAAGTGCTTCTTCTAGGTAACTGTCTGCTTTTCAAAGCTGAGGTTGTGGCCCAGTATCTGGAAAATGAACTTCATTTTTCCCAGAGACAGCAAGGTGTGATGCTAGGGCAACTTGGGCATAACTAGACAGCATTAGAATTGAGAAATAAAGTGTCTACCCATTGAAACTTTTAAATTATACTTATATATCATGTACATAATATACATAGCAGAGAGAAAGAAGGGTATTATTGTTAAGAAGCAATTGCTATTCATACATTTCAAAACTATTCTTATTGTGTGATGCTTACATTTATTCTCTTGCATTCTTACATTGAAGAAAATATTCACTAAAATATCACACAAGTTTTAGTAGTTATTTAAATTCTTCACAATACATAAGCTGTATTTTAAAATCTCACTTTATTTTAGTCCTTCATACTTGTGTCTGTGTCCTGATTGCTTAGGACCCAACTCCTAGCTACCTTAATTAATTAATGTCACTGAAAGTGGTACCCAGTAGTCATATTTCAAATTAAGGAAAATAATCACCCTGCTTGAATATTCTGTTAAAATATTTCTTGTGCATCCTTGTTATACAACCAGTCATAATTTAAGGAGAATCCTATGTACGCAGCAAACCAAAAGTACACAGATTGTAAGTGTGTTTGTCACATAAAGTATTATTTACATAAAACCAAAGTACCTTAAACTGATGAAACTGATAGCAATATGTAGTTTGAGAGATGTGACAGAATGGAATAAGAAATTTTCCATGTTTTCTTTATTGAGCAAGCACCAAAATTAGTATGATATGGTAATAAATTTACCTCCAGAAACTGTCAGTTACACATTCTTGTACAAAAACCCCTAAGTATCTTTGTAAACATAATTAAATACTATTAAAGTGGCAAGGATAATGTAGAAACATATTTTCCAATCTCAGTGAAATAAAATTACATTAATACTTTATGTTTATGTGTCTTAATTTTTTGGAATTAATGTTTACTTATTCAGAGTGTGAGGAAAGCGCTTGGCTGTAAATTCTTTTATACGTGACAATCAAGCATTTGATACAGTAAGGTATGCAAAAATTTTACTCACTTCTTGGTTGGGTGCTGAGAATTATGTCCAAGAGGGGAAATAAAATAAGTCCCACAGTGTAAACATTATGTAAGGGTCTTCTGAAGAATCAGCTGATCTAGTTTATAACCTGCCATGACTTCCAAAGTGTGAATTTTAGAGACCTTTTTTTCTCTGCAGCTTCAGGTGGTCAAGATGAATGCCCAGGTAAAGTATTGTTTCTTTTTATTCACTCACAACAGAACATTTTGAGATTTGAAGCCATCTCCCTCTCCAGCCCCCTGATATTTTAAAAGTATGTATTCAACTGACTGGAGAGTTTTGGAATATTAGCTACTCACAATGAAGTCGTAAGCCCAGTAGTTCCCTGAGGAATATACCAGTTTTTTGACTTTGTCCTGTGTGTTAAATAACCAGCTATTAAAAAAGGTTCCTAGGGAATAATTAAGCAGTAATAGATCTTGTTGTAAGAAATGAATAAGGTCTACTCTTAAATTCCCTGCTTTTATTTTGATGAAAGAGGATACATACTTTGCCAATCAATATTAGTTCTCAAATTTATTGTTTAGAGACATGTCAGTTACCTTAGGATCACTACTTAGAAAAGTGGCATTTTATGTGCTAAAACTGGCATAATATTGCTTGACTAACATTTATGGAGTGCTTAGCAGGGAGTGTGGCTAGACCAGGATGAACAAAACATAAAATGATCCTGCATACATATAGAAATTGAATTGAATTCAACTCAAATCTGTTAAATTTAGTGTGAGCATATGTGTGTGTGCACATAAACACAAAAGAAAATGAATAAGTGAATATTTACTTTTCTACTTGATTAAAATAATATTTGGAGTGGGTTAGAGGATTGGAGTTGGGAGGCAAGTCTTATAATTTAAAATATGATGGTAAAAGAGCTAGACAGACACCTTAACATTTGAGAACAGAGTTGATAAAGTGGGGGAAAGAGGATGTAGAAGTGGATAGAGAGGGCAGAGTGTGCCTGCATGGCAGGTGAAATTAAGGAGGTCAGTGTGCTTGAGCAATGTGAAATCAGAAGTTGATCCCCGTCTGGCACTCAACTCTCTTATCTCTTTTTTTCTCTTTGCGTAGCATCTGTGTTTCCCTGCACTTTTGACTCAAATTCATAACTCTTTTATTCAGTACTGTTTTATCTTTTCATCATGACAGCTATTTCTTCTGTAGATTACCTTTCACTCTTAATGTTTTTCTACACTATGAAGAAGCTTCTCACTGTGATATGCTACCAGTTGCTCATTTTTCTTTTTTGCATGGGCTTTTGTTGTTACTGATGACAACAAATGCTATGAAGTTTTTCCGTGTTCCATTCTGCAGTGTTATATCTTTTAAGAGTCATGTTGTCTTCAATTAATTTTTTTCTTTTTTGTGGGTACCGGGTGTTGACCTCAGGATCTCGTGCACCAGCAGGCACCCGTGCCACTGAGCGATATCACCGGCCCTTTTTTCTTATGTGGGTACCGGGAGCCCAACTCAGGACCTCGTGTTTGCCAGGCAGGCACTTATGCCGCTGGGCCATCTCGCCGGCCCCTTCAATTAATTTTGAGAGTATTTTAGCATGTGACTAAAATGGGTCCAATTATATATGATTATAAATGTAAATATAAATATAAGTATAAATATAAATATACATACATACATATGTGTTTATTCTTTCCTTTCCTTCCTTCCCCCCTCCCACCTCCCTAGTTCTCCTTCCCATTTGAACATTTTCTTCCTATTTCACAATATCTATTATCCATTTTAGTCTTTATTTACACTTTCAGCTTTTCACACCAGAGAAATAATGTGGAATGTCTAATTTATTTCACTGAAGAGTATGATCTCAAGGTGCATCCACTTACCTAAAAGTGTCTCAAGTTTATCATTCTTTATGGCAGAGTATTTCTCTGCTGTATAAAAAACACACATCTTCTTTATCCATTCATCAGTGATAGGCATCTGGGCTGTTTCCAAGATTTGGCTGTTACACACTTTGCCACTATAAATACGGGAATGCATATATCACTGTGGTATGATGCTTTTAATTCTTTCAGGAAGATACCAAGAAAGGGAATAGCTGGGTCGAATAGAACCTCTAATCCTAGTTTCTGAGTAATCTTTACACTGCTTTTCACAATGCTTGCACCAGTCTACACTCCCACCAACAGTGGAGAAGTTTTCCTTTTCCCCACAGCCCCACAAGCATTTGTTAATAGTTGATTTCTTGATGATAGCCATTCTTTCTGGGGTGAGATGGAATCTCAGTGTTGTTTTAATTTGAATTTCTTGAATGACCAATGATGTTGAACACTTTTTCATATATTTGTTTGTCATTTCTACTTCTTCATCTGAGAAGGGTCTATTTCAGAAGCTCACTTTTGGATTGGGTCTTTAAATCTGGGGGTCTGATTTATTTGAGTTCTCTATATAGTCTAGATAGTAGCCCTTTGAGAAACAACTGGCAAATTTTTTTTTCAATTCTGTGGGTTGTCTCTTCACTCTGTTGGGGTTTATCTTGTTGTGCAAAAGCTTTTTAATAAGGTGAAATCACAGTTGTTAAGTCTTTGTGATAGTTCCTGTGCAACTGGAGTTTTGTTCATAAAGTCTGCCTACATCAAAGTCTTCAAGAGTTCTACCTATTTTATCATCCAGGAGATTTTTGTGTTTCTGCTTTAATATTTAGGTCTTTGATCCATTTTAATTTTAGTTTAGTGCATGGTGAGACACGGGTCTAGTTTTGGACTTGGGCATGTGGAAAGCCAGTTTTTCCAGCACCATTTATTAAAGAAGCTATCTTTCTTCCAGTGAACATGTTTGGGCCCTTTGTCAAAGGTAAGGTGGCTGAGGGTGTTTGGAGTTGTGTCTGCATCTTGCAATCTGTTCCATTGATCCTCACATCTGGTTTTCTTTCTTTCTTTTTTGCCAGTACCATGCTGTTTTTTTTTTTTTTTTTTTTTATGTGGGTACCGGGAGTCAAACTCAGGACCTTGCGCTTGCCAGGCAGGCGCTTATGCCACTGAGCTATCTCACCGGCCCCCATGCTGTTTTTTATCACAGTAGCTCTGTAGTATAATTTGAAATCAGGGATTGTGATGCCACCAGCCTTGCCTTTGTTGCTCAGAATTGCCTCTTCTATTCTAGGTCTCTTCTGGTGCCAAATGAATTTTAAGATTGTTTTCTCTAATTTTGTGAGTTATGCTATTGGAATTTATATCAGGATTGCATTAAATCTGGAATTTAATTTTGGAAATATTGTGATTTTCACTATATTGGTTCTTCCTATACAAGAGCAAGGGTTATCTTTCAATTTTCTGATATCCTCTTCAATCTCCTTTTTCAGAGTACTGTTGTTTTCAATGTAAAGTTCTTTTACTTTCTTCATTAGATTGATTCCTAGGTATTTCATTTTTTGGGGTGCTATTATGAAAGGTGTTGTTTCCCTAATTTCTCTTTCAGTGAGTTTGTTATTTGTATACAGGAATACTATTGATTTTTGAGTGCTGACTTTGTATCCACCTATGCTACTGAATTTTGTTACAAATCTAGAAGTCTTTTGGTGGAGTTCATGGGGTCTTCTACGTCGAGTAGTTAAGTAGTGAATTAGCCTGGCAAGAGATTCTGGGAGTGCCTCAAAACCTTTTTATGGATTTGTTTCCAATGGATTGGGATAAGTTTTGAGTCACTTTTTGTGCTAATCTTGCTAAGTTATTCAGGCTGTAGCAAGGGGCCTGAACCTTTCTTTTGACCTTAGCTGCCCCAGCCATCTAAACTGTTTTGGTCATATTCAAGTTCCAGAGATGAGATAGAAACTGGTCCCTTGAGGAGTGTACTTAATGGCTAGCACACTCTTCTTACTAGCTGGGGGAGAAGTTTCAAGTTCTGTAGCTTCTCCCAATTTGTAGGGAAATTTGATTGCATTTTTTCATCCTTTTCAGTGAAGAAGGTGGCATTTCCTGTGTGTGCCAGAACATTGAACAAAAATGACAAGCTCAGGTATTTTTTTGGTGATTAACTTGTATTACATCTATGTACTAATGGATTTTGATATGATATGATATTTATTTATTTATTTATACATACATGTTTGTGATACATAATGACTACTTTCATTGTGGGTATTTGGTACACACACATAGTACATCTTAATCCTTTTTTATGTTTTCTTCCTCTCCTCCCCTCCCCTCCATCCTTCCTATTTGCAAAAGCTTTCGCACCCTGTTTCTTTATCTATCTTTTATTTTTCTCTTTATTTACAGTTAAATTTATCTCGAGACAAACCATATTGTATTTAAGCTTGTGTGTCAGATTTATTTCATTTAATATTATGTTTTAAGGGTGCATACATTTTCCTTAAATTTATCCTTCTTTATAGCACAAATAGCAGAATAGTATTTCACTGTGCATAAATACCACATTTTCATTATCTATTCATTTGCTGCTGGATATACAGTAAGTCACTGACTTATGAACATTCGAGTTGCAAACTTTCACAGATATGAATGGACCTTGCATTAGGAACACTTGCAGATGTGAACAAATTGTGGAAGTAGCTGTTGTGTCTGCTGGACATTGTGAAAGTTGTAATGCTGTGTGCTTACTGTACAGTGTCATACTGTAGTAGTATAGTGCTCAGTCAGAGCCCCGGATGTTCAGAAGCAAGACCAAAAGCAGTGATGATGTGGAGGGGACTGCTAAGAAGGGTAAAGCAATAACCATGGAAATAAAAGTGAAGCTAGTTGAGAGAGAGATTGGGCCAAGGAAAAAAGATGGTAGAACTCACTCAGTCTTATAACATGAATTGTTCAACCACTGGCACAATTCTAAAGAACAAGGAGAAGATCACAGAACATGTGAAGTGTTCTGTGCAAATGAAGTCAACGATAATAATTGTATATTTATGTCAAATGTGTAAAAGACTCGCTTTGTGAAGCTTATGAATGAGTCTCACTTATGAATGTACTCCAGGAACAGAAATTGTTTGTAAGCTGGGGACTTACTGTGTATGCTGTGTCTAAATTTTATCTATTATGAATTATATTTATACAAACATTAGTATGCATGTATCATTGCAATATGATATATTTAACTATCAGGGAGACAACTAGTAGGGGAATAGTCATGTCATATGAAATTTCTATTTTTAGTTTTCTTATGAATCTCCATACTGATTGCTGTAATGGTTGTACTGTACCAGGTTACATTCTCAGCAACAATGTAGGAGGGTTTCTTTTTCACCATAGCTTCACTAGTTGATTTCCTGGTGATTGCCATTCTTTCTAGGTAAGGTGACATCTTATTGTTGGTTATCTATTTTGTTTATTCTTTCAAAGAACAAATTTTTCAATTCACTGAATCTCTGAACTGACATTTTAGTCTCAAGTTCATTAATTTTTGTTTCAATTTTTATGATTCCTTCCTTATACTGGGTTTGGGTTTGAAATGTTGTTTTGAGAGCATCTTGAGTTTCATCATTAGGTTATTTATTTGAGCTCACTCTGTTTTTCTAATATGAACATTGACTAAATCAACTTCCTTCTGAAGACTGGTTTTATGGTCGTGCCATACTTCTGGTATGTGGTATTGGCATTATTGCTTTATTTAGAAATTTTTAAATTTCTTTCTTGATTTCTTCTGTGAATAATTGAGTGTTCAGGAATGTATTATTTAGTGTTCACGTGTTTATATAAATTTTCTGTGGTTTACTTTTTGATTGATTTCTACTTTCATGGCACATTGATCTGATGGTATACATTGGGTAATTCCCATTCTTTTGTATTTATTTATGTATGCTTGTGGACTAGTATGCAGTCTATTTTGGAGAAAGATTTCTGTGCTGCTGAGAAGAATATATATTCTGTTGTAGTAGGGTAAAACACTGTTTATATATCTATTAAGTCCAATTGTTTCTGGTGTGGGTCAGCTCTGATATTTCTTTGCTGATCCTTATTATTTAGTTGATCTTTTTGTGAATGTCTTGCACTGAGGTCTGCCACTATGATTGTTTTGATGTTTATTTAATATTACATAAAGCAGTGTTTGTTTTATGAAATTAGGTTCCCCAGTATTTTGTGTATATATATTTACAATCACCTTGTTTTCCTGTTGAATTGTTCTCTTAACTAGTATAAAGTGACCTTCTTTCTCTCTTCCGATTAGTTTATTTATTTATTTATTTATTTATTTATTTATTTATTTTTGAGACAGGGTCTTGCTATTTAGTCCAGGTTGTCCTTGAAGTGACTATGTATCTCAGGCTTACCTCAGACTTCCTGCAATCCTCCTGCCTCAGTCTCCCAAGTGCTGAGATTACAGCTGAGTGCCACCACACCCAGGTTTTCTGATCAGTTTCAGCTTGAAATTTTCTGTGTCTGTAAATAAAAGTGGTACATTTACTTGCTTTTGGGATCCTGGTGCATGAAATACTTTTTTTCATTTAATCTATGGATTTCCTTTTGGACTGATAATTTTTATGATTGCAACAGACTGTGGGATTCTGTTTTTTGATCCAGTCTACCAATCTGTGTCTTTTACTTGGGGAGTTGAGGCCATTTACATGGAGAGTTATGAGAAAAGTATTGATTTATTTCTGTCAATACTTTTTTCTGTTTTTGATTACTTTATTTTTTTCTTTTTTGTTTACCTACTGTACATGTTTTACTTGATTCTGAATATTTGGCTTTTTATTTTATTGTCTCTGCCTAGTATATTCTTAATTGTGTTTTGGTGTGGTGATCATGTTCATGTATCTCCTAAGATATTCTTTCTTGTGGAATTTCTTTATCTATCAGTTTGGAAATAAACCTTTGGAGGATTTATTAATCTGGGTTGTACATTGTTTAATTTTGGGGCATGAAATATTTCACCCCAAGCTCTCCTGGCCTTTAAACTTTCTTTTGAGAAATCTTCTGTAATCCTAATGGGTTTAACTTTGTACATGACTTTTTTGTTTGTTTAGGCAGCTTTTAAGATTCTGTTTTTTTATTGCACATCAGATATTTTCACTAACATGTGCCATGGGGAGCTTCTTTTTTAATTGTAGTTAATTAGTGTTTTCTAAGCCTTTCTTGCCTGAATTTGAGATCTTTTCTTGTGCTTGACATGTTTTCTATTATGATTTCTAAAACAGATTTCTTTTTATTCCATGTGTGCTATCTTCCAGGTTCTCTCTAACTCTAATCAGCCTTAGGTTTGTCTTCTTTGCATCATCTTGTTCTATTATCATTTTAAAAACTTCTCTGAGAAATTCACCATGATATTCCATGTTGTCCTTGATTTCTGAAACCCTGTGTTTACATTGGACATTTCTACAATTTATGAAATCTATGTAGCTTTATATCTCTGTGTTTCCTGTTTGTTACCTTTTGATGGAGTCTATATCATTAGTAAATTTGTCATTCACGTTTTCAATAATTTTGGTTACCTCTTTCAATTATTTATGTATTTATTTCCCCCATATCCACATTGGTCAGTTTGTATATCATTTCTACCATGTTTTCAGTCATGTTCTTTTTGAATTCACTGAGTATCTTTAGTTCTTCCTTAATCATTTCATACATCTCTACTCTCTGGTGTTTTCTTTCCTCTCAACCAGTGCTTCTTTGTTCTGTTTTGGGAGAATTGGGAGTCTTTGGGGACATTTTGGTGTTTGGGTGTGTTTTATAGTTGAAGTAAAGGGTTAATGTTGAGGGGTTTTAAGAGAGTATTTTTTGGGTCAGCAGTGATATATATGGTGAGGTAACTGTAATTCAGGATTGATAAAAGCTGTGAGATTGTCAGAGCTTGTTGATAATTTTGTGGTTAATTTTGTTTGAAACCTGTAAAGACAATTCTGTTAGGGGTTATCCTGTAATGAATATATAATGTATATTTATATATAAATATGTATAAATATAAATAAAAAATATATAAAAGGTGGTGAAGAGGTGAGGGAAGATGGAAATAGATAAAATAAAGAAGATGAAAAGAATAGCATATGAAAGATAGAATGTTAACAGAGATAAGGAAAGAAAGCCCAAAAGAAAGAGAGCAGAATACAGTAGTACACTGATTGGTTCATGAACTTAATTTGTTCTATGATTTGGGATAAAATGACCATATTCGTGTTTGTGTGAGGAAGATGGTCTGGTTGTGTTTGTCACACAATGTGACAAACTCACAAACTCTAATAAATTAGAGTTTGTGAACAGAAGCAAAATTTTGTCAAATGCTTTTGTTTGAGAACCAAATTATCTGCAAACAGAAGCATTTATGAAATGAGGCATTGCAGTATATGGAAAATATCTCAAAAAGAAAAATTTAAATAGTAAAAACTCAACTGAAAGTAGTACTGATATAGAAGTCAGAATTGGAAAACAGGAATAAGAGAGAGAGTGAGAGAGAGAAAGAAATAAGAAGAGGAGGTGGGGGGAGAGAAAGAAGAAGAAGAAGAAGAAGAAGAAGAAGAAGAAGAAGAAGAAACAAATAAACAAAAAGCTACTGGTATCAACAGAACTGACACCATAGCAAGAAAATTTACAAGCATTTCTAATATGGCTGCAATACTTAAAATCAATGTGTCCACACAGTTTCCTTCCCACTTTAGTCAGTCTGTATGCAGAGAGCTACACCAATTTCCCACCTGTCTGTAGTCAGTTTATCAGCCTGCCTAGGAGTAGTGAGGGGTTTTTATTTTTTTGAGCCCCCTTCCTTGAATAAAGCTGTGTTTTTGGCATAGTTAATGCTAATCTTTTTGTCTCTGTACCTAGATTCACCAAACTCAATTAATTTGGAAGGGGAGGATATGAAATGATTTTCTGTACACTGATCTTTGCCAATGTCTGTGACTCCTATTTCTCTTGGTGCTGGGAAAATCCCATGGTTGTCTTCAAATTTTTCCTTCAGAGATTTTGTATCTTCTGCAGTATGTTGCCAGAAGTTCTCAGCACCAGCCAGCTCCCTTTTTTCCTTCATGTGCAGATCCTGAACATTCCCTGTGTTAAAAGCTCCTTTTTTCAGCCAGCGGCTTCTAGAGTGATCCCTGGACTTGGTTTAGGGACTCTTTCCTTCTGTGTGTGATGTTGGTTGCTGTTTAAGATTTCCTGATAACTCAGATTTTTCCAGTCATTGTGGAAATGACAGGAAGGAGCCCACTCAGCACCAACTGTTCAGTCTCACTCTCTCCTCCAGGTATCCAATATTGTGATTCATGGGTCTTTGTTGGTGGGATTTTCTCCCCAACAATTCATGGTGTTTATCTTCTTCCTACCCAGAGAGTGTAGGCTTCCCTTGCCACTGTGAGCAGGGGAGAAAATGCCACCAGGGTGCAGCATTCCTCCATCTTTGGGAGAATGATAAAGGAAAGGGGTCAGAATACAAAGAGCCTATTATAGGAGTCTGGCCTCTGCAGTACTAACTCCTTCCCTCAGGTTATTAGGGCTGCTTCCAAAATGGTGTGCTCCCCACAGGTGCTGACCAGTGGTGGCATTGCTTCCCCTTTTCAAAGACCTAGGTTTTTTATTTGATCTAGACATATCATTTTTCAGATTGATTTTCTGTTTCTGAGTGTGATTGCCTCTTCCATTTGAGTACCTGTATTTTTGGTGACTCTTCTCTGAGGATCTCTCATGTGCCTCCCCCCAATCAACTATGTTGGATCTGTCTCAGTATGCTATTTCAGTACATGAATACATTACAAATAGATCAAATCCAACATCTGCTTATCCATCCTTTCCCCAGACACCCTATTTCTCAACTTGTAGTGTACAGGCTATCTTAAAAGTAAAGGAAATTTAAAACCTATATTTCTAATACTAGTATATTTCTAACACTATTCAAGGATGAGACAGAAGCACAGCCTGTTCAAATAATTAAAAAGCTACAAAACTTAATGAGCTTTAACATTTCAGGTGCCAGCTTGAAGATAAGTGTAACTCAGACAGTGATGTTTTGCTTACTTTCAAGTCCCAGAGACATCATTTCAAGGACGACAACTCTGCCCAGTCTCAGACAATGATTGACTCTTCCTGCATGTTATATGATAGTAACATTTAGTTTTATGTAGAATAAATCCTGCCTAGCAATATACAACAAGACATATGTAACCAACTGTAGAATATCATGTTATCTGCCTTTTGTACTTCCTTCTGAAAACCTATATAGGAAACCACCCTACCCCAAGACCGGGCTGATGATTTGGAACTGAGACTCTCATCAGCCCACCAGTGTAATAAACCTGTTTCCCTTCCAAATTTCCTCTGGTTCCATGTCTTCCATCTGGTCTGTTCCTGAGTTCCGCAGCACTAGTAATTACTATTCTACATTTAAATCAAAATTATTAACTTTCACTTAAGACAGAGCATATGTGGCACTTTTCTTTCTGTATCTGAGTTATTTTACTTAAAGCACTGCACCATAAGTTCACCTTATTTTTTGCAAACAACAGTATTTCATTCATATTTATGGTTTAAAATAATTTGTTATATATGATATATGTATATATATATATATACACATATATATCACATTATCTTCATTCATCTATTGATGGCTATCTAAACTGCTTCTATATCATTTAATATCACTAGTGTCATGATAAGCATGAACTTTGGTATGGTGACTTCATTTTTTTTTTATATATACCCAGAGGTGGAATAGATACTGTAGACGATATGGTAGTAACATTTATAGCTTTTTGAGGAAACCTCATACTATTTTCTATAATGCTATTAATAACTTACATTTGCACTAACATTTTGAATTTTTTTTGCAGGGTGAGAGATGGAGTTTAAATTCTCTGCATATAAATATCCTATTTTCCCAGCACCATTCACTAAAATGTTGTTCGTTCTCCAATGTATTCTTTTGTGCTTTTATTGTGTATCAGATGACTTTAGATACATGAATTTATTTTTGAGTTATCTATTCTGTTCCATTGGAATATGTGTTTATTGTTATGCTAATATCACACTCTTGGTATAATGGTTCTATAGTATGTCTTGAAATCAGGTATTGTGATGCCTCTAGCTTTGTTTTTCTACTAGAGATTGCTTCTGCTCTTTATCATCTTTTGTGTTTCCATGTGAATTTAGAATGTTTTCATATTTTATGAAAAATATCATTGTTATTTCAATAAGAATTCCATTGATCTTGTAAATTTCTCTAGATAATATGGAAGTAACAATATTAATTCCTCCAATACATGAACATGGGAAGTCTTTTCATTTTTTTGTGTGTCCTCTTCAATTCTTTCATTAGCATTTTTGAATTATTATTGGAAATGTGTTTAACTTTCTTGGTTAAATTTACATGAAGTGTTTTAATTTTTGTAGCTGTTTCTAATGGGATTGCACACATGATTTCTTTCTCAGTAAACTCTTACTGGTGCATAAAAATATTAGTAATGTTTTTATGTTGATTTGTATCTGACAACATTACTGAATTGGTTTTTCAGTTCTAATAGTCCTTCAGTAGCATCTTTGGGTTTTTCTCCATATATAATTATACCATCTTTCAATTTGACTTCCATTGCTCCTATTAAGTTTAGGTGGTGATTAAGTCCTTGCTTGAAGATATGAGAGAAGTAAAATACTTCTGTCACTGTTGAGCCCATTTGGGCAAATTAGTTATTTAGATGCTACCTCAAATTAAAAATAAATTAAATAAAAGAAGGGCTGATAACATTGCTCATCCTGAAGCTCTGGGTACCATTCCAGTACTACAAAAACAAAAACAAATACAAACAACAACAACAACAAAACAACAACAAAATGTTATTATCAGTGCTGATCTTGCAGTAAATTAAATTTTAAATTAACTGTGCTAATTTCAGGATTACAACATAAGTGAAGTTCAAAGTCTCATCATTATTTCACATGCAAGTTTGGTTGATAATGGGAAAAAAATCTAAAATTACAGTTTAGTAAGGACTAGTAAGAAAAGAGATAATTCAAATTTAATCAGGCCTCTGTGTCCCCAACTTGTGTGAGAAGAAAGCAGGATATAAAAGATACTCTGATGTAAACCAGTGCCATTTCCAAGGGAAAGAAAAGCTGAATCAAATGTTGGAGCCAAGAACATAGAATACAGGGACAGTAGCCAAGAAGAACAATTCTTGTGGATTAGAGCTGTGACCAAATCAATGAGTATTCCTTTCTCCTGGAGAAAAGTTCTGATGTCATGTGATTAATTATATTTCAGAATTTCTATGGTGTAGCAAAATTTTGTCCCTTGACTTCCTTTTTTACTTCATGATAAATGCCAAATTATCATAAGCCTTGCGGCCCAGGATAAATAATCTATTTTCTAAATATTTGATAGTAAGTTTTGTCTTTTTATTTTACATTGTTTTTTTTTTTTTTTTGTGGGTACCGGGGGGTCGACCTCAGGACCTCGTGCGCCAACAGGCACCCGTGCCACTGAGCGATATCACCAGCCCCTTTTTCGTATGTGGGATCCGGGAGTCGAACTCGGGCCCTTGCGCTTGCAAGGCAGGTGCTTACACCGCTGAGCCATCTCACTGGCCCCAATTTTACATTGTTTTGAGACACAGTCTCACTGTGTAGTTCAGGATGGCTTTGAAATCACTATGTAGCCCAGTCTGGCCTAGAACTCAAGGCAATCCTCCTGTGTCATCCTATGCAGTGCTGGAATTACAGGTGTGTGACACCATTCCCAGCTTTGAAAGTAAATCTTAAATTTTACCTACCAGAATACTTTATTATGCCTTTATTTTAAAAACAGAAATTCTCTGATTAAACAAAATGTAGGAGTAGTGATCAGCAGCAAAATTTAGCCTCTCCAAGACCCAGAATCTAGACACCTGGAAATAACTTGATGAAGAGAAGAAAGAAGTTGATCTCCAGGAATCAGGAAGAAACTGGTAGGAAAATTAGAAACTACAAAGAAGTAAAAGTGGAATAAAATGCAGAAAAAAGAATGAAGCCATCTGGAAGCTTACCCTGGCTCCTGGGGATGGAAATCTGTCTCCATGGAAACAAGATAAGACCTTAGGTTTGGGAGATCCAAGGAGAAACAACAGACTTGGCCAGCAGTAGTAGCCCCCAGGAAAGCCCCCAGCATCGTAAACTTCAAAAACAGTGCGCAGTTTTACTCTGAAAGTGACTCCTACACTGGGCAGGCAACAGTTGGAGAAGGAATCCAGGGCATTACCTGTCATATTGCCAGAGAGTGTTAAATCAGGTGCTATTTCAGGAAGGGTTTGATTATTTAAGACAGACTCAGAACAACTAAAATTAACCACTTCAGGGTTCTCAGTGTAACCCTCCCATAGTGACTGTGTGAGATGCAGCCATGTGAGATAGTCATGCGGGGGCTAGGCACGGACCCCTGAGAATTTTAAGCACAGGGTAGGAAAGACATGGGGCCCTGCCCCTTGTGGTTAGAAGCCAGGGATGGCTTCTGTATCTTTCAGAAATAGCTGGGTCTGAAAGTGCTGACACTGAGTGCATCAAGTTGCTTGATCCCTTGCTCCTCTGCCTATATCCAGAGATCTGATTGCATTCCCTATCTGCCAGCGTGAGCAAGAATATGTCTTATGTTGGATGGATGTCACAGCCTGGGATGAATGGGGAGAGGTAACTGGAACAGGTGGACACCTCATAAAACCAAAGCCCACAAAGCTATGTGGAGAAAATCATGACTTTGCCAGGGTCCCAAACTGAAGATTCTGGAAAGAATCTACTCATTTAAAAATACCATCTTTTATGTAGCTCATTTTCCCCTTTCTTCTTCATGGTTTTTTGGGGGCTTGGAGGATTTTTCCCTTTCTTCCTGTTTTTTTTTTTTTTTTTTTTGGTTTTTCGTTGTTTTGCCTTTTAAATTTCTCTTTTCTATGATTTATTTTTTCTTTTTTCTCCCCTTATTTCTCTTGCTTGTTTACTTGTATTACCTTTATATAATGGTATTCCTTTTACTTCTTTTTTTTTTTTGTGGGTACCGGGGGGTCAACCTCAGGACCTCGCGCGCCAATAGGCGCCCGTGCCGCTGAGCGATATCACCGGTCCCTTTTCCGTATGTGGGATCCGGGAGTCGAACTCGGGCCCTCGCGCTTGCAAGGCAGGCGCTTATGCCACTGAGCCATCTCACCGGCCCTACTTCTTAATAGAATTCTTTATCTCACTTTTCTCCCCTCCTCATCTTCTACCCCCTGTCTTTACTAGTAGAAGAATTAAGGTTTATTAATCTTTAGTTAATTAATTATCTCTGTTATTATTTATGAATACTTTTCTATTTTTAGTGGATGGATAATTGTATTCAGTAGATAGCTAGGGTGTGTAAATATGTATCAGTCAGTGCTCACTAGAGAAACAGATTTAATACAAGTTACACAAATATGTGAGAATTTACAAGATTTGATTACAGTGGTTGCCCACAGAGTCAGGTACTGGGGATAAGAATTCAGTTGAAAGCCTGGTGCTACAGTGAATGGTAGTATTTCTAATATATTTTTTTATCGGATTCATTATTGATATGCAGGAACAATATTTATTTTTGTGTGCTCTTTTTGTATTCTGTTACATTGGTGAATTTTGCTACATTCTAGCAGTCTTTTGGTAAATTTTTTTGATATTCTATGTGGAGGATTATGTCATACAAATAATGATAATTTGACTTCTTCCTTTTCTATACACATCATTTTTATTTCTTTTTCTTGCCTAATTGCTCTTGCTAATGTTTTGGGTACTATGTTAAAAAGGAATGGTGGTAATTAACATTTTTGTCAAGTTTCTGATTTTAGAAGGAAACCTTTCAGTTATTTCTCATTTAATATGATATTGGTCATTGATTTGTAGTATAAACAGCTTTCATTAGATTGAGAAAAGGCCCTCTCTACCTATTTTCTTCCATGTTTTCATCATGAAAAAATGTTAGATTTTGTCAATTTTTTTCTATATCTATTAAGTTTATCATGTGATTTTTGTCCATGTTTCTGTATATGTGATGTATTATATTTATTGATTTGAAAATATTGAGCCACTCTTGCGTCCCTCGGATGAAGCCTACTTTGTCATTATGTGTGATCTTTTTGATTATTGTTGCATTCTGGTGAGGACTTTTGCATCTAGTACTAATCTGGTATAGAATCATGCATTTGGTTGTAGCATCATTTGGGTCACTTGGGAAGTTGATGCCAAGGCAAAGTTAAGATATAAGAAATTTATCAAGGGAAACATCTGTGACAGATAGGGAAGAAAGAAACCAGGATTGGGCAGGAACAACTTTTTGACCAAAATGAGAAATCTGACTCCTATAGAAGGGGAAGAAAAGAAAGAAAATCATTTAAGAAAAAAATGAGACTATGGAGTAGCTCTGAGAATGTCTTATCCAGCCCAGATTGGTTCAAAGATGTCTGCATTTGACTAGGTTTAACACCGTTTACCATGCCTGAGGCCCTTGGTTCAATTGCCAGCACCACAAAAAACAAAACAAATATATATACATATATTTGTGGTAAGAAAATAGTCTTTGAATGCTGTGGAGGATCTGAAATGTATTGACTTGAAGGCTCTGAGCTAAATAATCTCATGGCTAGCCAGCAAGTTATTGTTTGAAGGGAGATTTTAGAAATTTAGGGACTATCTAATGGCACTACTAATGAAACTTTAATAAAATTGAAAGGGCAGCAATATTCCTAAATTCATCCCTGGAAGCAAACTTTACCCTGATAAGAAGGCCAGAGAATAATCTAAACAAAATAGAGAACTAGAACCCAATCTCCTTAATGAATATAGATGCAAAAATCCTGAATAAGATACTGGCAAACAGAATGCAGCAATTCATCAAGAAGATTATACACCAGGACCAAGTAGGATTCATCCAAGGATTCAGGGATGGTTCCACATATGCAAATCAATAAATGTAATACATCATATTAACAGAGCCAAAGACAAAAATCACATGATCATCTCAATAAAGCAGAAAAAGCATTTGACAAAGTCCAACACCCCTTCATGATAAAAAAAAAACCCTACAGAAAATTGGAATAAATGGTCTTTATCTCAATTGGATAAAAGCCATCTAAAGCAAACTGACAGCCAACATCATACTAAATGGTCGAAAACTGAAACTTTCACTCTAAAGTCAGGAGCAAGACAAGGATGTCCACCATCACCACTCCTATTTAATATAGTTCTGGAAACAGTAGCCAGAGCAATTAGACAAGAAAAAGAAATAATAAGATAAGAAAAATAATAAGGAAGTAGTTGATTTATCATTATTTGCAGAAGACATGATACTCCACATAGAAGACCCCAAAAACTGCACCAAAAGACTTGTAGATTTAATAACTGAATTCAGTGGCATAGCTGGATACAAAGTTAACACTCAAAAATCAATAGCATTCCTATATACAAGTAAGAAGTGCACTGAGTGACAAATTAGGGATAAAACACCCTTTATAGAGAGCTCTTTCCAGTCCTTGCCACAGTCCAGGAAGTTTATATTTGTAATCCCATGGAAAAGTTATTGGAACTCCAGCAAATTAATTCCAATCAACCATTTCCAGTGCAGCTCATGGTGAGAATAAAGACACTAAGGCATATTTGTAGTTGTGGGGAGCCAAGGGGGTCCTAAGTCCAGCTAGTATGATGCTTAACCGAACAAAGGCCTTGACCCAGGGCCAAACCTGGGTTTTATTAATTCTCAATGAGGGGAGTGGCTTGGGATGAGTGACTGTGAGAATGGTGGGAAGTATGTGAGTGTTGTGAGCTGGGCTAGGTAGGTGGCCTGAAATCACCTCTGCAATATGCAGAAGTAGTAATCTGCATAATATAATTTGAGGTAGTATCTAATGTTTTGGGGTTGGTCCTTCCACTTTGGTGTGTAATTTTTTATGCCCTGGGAAGTCATAGCCTCCTATCTTGAGGCTTGATCCCAGCTGACAGTGTAGAGTGTGGCTCTCACTCCCACTCAGCTCATACATGTTTTTTGGGAGCTATGAGGTGGGGTAACACTGACCTGTCAAGGTGCTTCAAAGACTACACATCAGCACCTCAGCTAGAGCGATTAGCATTGCTTAAAGTCAAATGAAAGGATAAGGAAAAGTCCTAGCCAGCTCTGTACAAATCAATACATGGAAATAGGGCCAGGGTTAGCCAAAATTAAGATAATTGCTCTTTTTTCAAGGAGTGTCATCCAGGTGGTCCTCCACAACCCTTCACAATAGCATCAAAAAAATACTTAGGAATCAATCTAACAAAGGAAGTAAAAGATCTATACATTGAAAATTACAGTACACTGAAAAAGGAGATCAAAGAGGATATCAGAAAATGAGAAGATATCCCTGGTCATAGGTAGGAAAAACCAACATAGTGAAAATGGCCATACTCCCAAAATTGCTATACAGATTTAATGCAATCCCAATCAAAATATCATTAGCATACCTTACAGAACTAGATGAAATATTCCTAAAGTTTATTTGAAGCCAGAATAGACCTAGAAGAGCAAAAACAATACTAAGCAGCAAAGACAATGTAGGGGGCATGACAACCCCTGACTTGAAATTATACTACAAAGCCACTCCAGTAAAAACAGCATGGCACTGGCAAAAAAAGAGACCTGAGGGTAAATGGAGCAGACTAGAAGATGCAGAAACAACTCCAGACATATTTAGTCACCTTATCTTTGACAAAGGGGCCAAGCATGTTCTGTGGAAGAAAGATCATCTTTTTAATAAATGGTGCATTCCGCATGCCAAAGTCTAAACCGAGACCCGTGTCTATCATCTTGCACTAAAATAAGTCAAAATGGATCAAAGATCTAAATATTAAAACAGAAACACCAAATTTGCTGGAAAAGAGAATAGGTAGAACACTTGAAAGCATAGGTGTAGGCAAAGATTTCATGAACAAAACCCCAATTGCATAGGAAATACTACAAAGAATAAACAACTGGGATATCATCCTATTAAAAAGCTTTTGCATAGCAAAAGAATTTACCAATAGAGTGAAAAGTTAACCCACAGAGTAGGAAAAAATTTAGTCAGTTTTCCCTAGACAAAGGACTACTATCTAGAACATATAAAGAATTGAAAAAAATCAGATTCCCCAAATTTAAAGACCCAATCCAAAAATGGGCATCTGAGATGAATATATACTTCTAGGAGGAAGAAATACTAATGACAAATAAATATATGAAAAAACGTTCAACATCATTGGTCATTCGGGAGATGAAGTTAAAACAACACTCCAGAAAGGATGACAAGTATTGAGAAATCAACTAATAACAAATTCTGGCAGGGCTGTGGGGAAAAAGGAACACTTCTCCATTGTTGGTGGAAGTGTAGACTGGTGCAACCCCATGGAAATCAGTATGGCGATTTCTAAAAAAGCTAGGAGTAGAGGTCCCATTTGACCCAGCAATTTGACTGCTGGGTATCTTCCCAGAAGAATTAAAAACATCATGCCACAGCGATATATGCTGACTCATGTTTATAGCAGCACAGTTCGTAATAGCTAAATCTTGGAAACAACACAAATGCCCATTAACTGAGGAATGGATAAAAAAAGACGTGTTTTTTTTTTTAAATACAATGCAGTACTACTCAGCCATATGCCTTTTTATACAATGCAGTATTACTCAGCCATAAAGAAGGATAAACTTGAGAAATTCCTTAGTAAATGGATCCAGCTTGAGACCATACTCTTAAGTGAAATAAATTGGACACACATGTGTAAATATCACATTGTTTCTTTGGTGTGAGAAATCAAAAGGGTAAATAAGGACCAAGGATATAATAGGTATTGTGAAATAGGAAGAAATGGTTCAAAAGAAAGCGGAACTAAGGAGGGGGAATGGGAAAAGGAAGGAAGGGAAAAGAATAAAACAATGAAGGCTAAATTTAAACAAAGCTTTATAAATAAGGAGGGAAGAGGGGTTGAAGGGAGGGGAGCAGATTAAAAAAAAGGAACAAAGGATATATTATGTACAGGTACAAATTTCCCCTGATGAATGTGATCATTATGTACATCTAAATTGTACTTATAAAATTAATTTAAAAAATGGTAAAAAATATTGAACTTCAAACACCATACTTGAAATAGTCATTCAAGAGATGGTGTCTATGGCTTAAATTGCTGTTTATTTTAGTACAAATAATTGTACTAGAAAATGCATGCCTGTTGTGTACAATGATAATTCAGAATGAGTATGACATAAGGAGTGATAAGTAGCTACAGGGTAATGAGCTACTTGAACAATAGCTCCAGCTAAAACCCTATACAAGGGTAAAATATTCAATCTTTTTCATACTTTTCTTCTTAAGTAGACACGTGAAAGTATCTCTTGTTTTCACTGACTTACATTTGAAGTCTTGGGCATGCTTTATAGGAATTTGTGAGACAGACCTGCTCTCAGAAGTGAGCTTCATCTATTAGACCTTATGATTTGATTTAGGCGTCTTCTCTCTTTCCAAAACCTGGTAATTTTAGCAAAGCTCTGACATAGCAGGAACCATCTGGAATGTCCCCAATCAAAGCTGACAAAGGCGCTGAGACTAGAAGTAATAACTAGCTCTCTTTAATCCCACCAGTAGCTGGACAGACTGTAAGAGCAAAGTTACAGAATAGTAAACTTATAGAAATTTCATAGCAGAAATTTGAAATCAATTAGTAGCCTCTGACTAAGCTCCTGCTGCCTGTCACATATTTAGACTGCTAAAGCTCAGGCAGCCTTGGGTGTCTGAGTGCAGCTGCAGTTTCTAGATAACGTGCTAGGTCAGCCTGACTGCATCCAGATGTAATGTCTGTGTTTTCCCACCCAAAAGGATACATTTGTAGCTTTTCCAGCTTGCTTCAGGGACTTTGTGCCTGGAGCAGACTAGCCCAGTCAAGCACACATTTAACATTACCTGCTCAGTTCAGACCCCCTCCTTTCCTTCCCAGAATGTTATAAACAATTCCTTATAAGTAAGATTACTCAGACTAAGCCTGCCTGACAACACATGATTTAATTCATGTAACCAATCATGTAAAAACCTGGAATCAGCTTGTACTTCCTGCTTGCTAAAATATATTTAAACTGAACTTGAAACTAACTTGGGGATGATGATTTGGAACTGTTGTTCCCAGCAGTCTACTAGTGTTAATAAACAAGTTGCCATCCAACATCCTCAGTGCAGAGCATTTTCCTTTTGGTCCTGGTTTGCTTTTCTTCTGCAACAAGACTAACATGGAGCAAATGCTTTCTTAAGTAGCCTGAACCAGATTCTATTACTGCTGTCCCCACACTACTGGTGCATGTGGAAGTTTGGGACTCATTATTGTGTTCAAATTTTCAAATTATACTGAAGCAGAAATCCTGACCTAACTGCAGCTACTTTGTTCAATAAAGTGGCAGTCATTCTGTTCTCTGATACTGAACTCAGCTAAATCATATGACTTGGAGTCAACTTGAAACTTCTGTGAATGTGTTGAAAACAACTTTGCTACATACAGCTGTGCTTACCACAAGGTACTCATTGTACCATGGCCTTCAGGTAGAAGCTTATCTCTGTTCTTTTAACTTCTGTTTGCCAACTTATAAAAAGACAAACTTTCTGTAAAACTCACCTCAGACTTTGGAGATTACTGCTCTGGAGTCTGCTAGCATCAATAAAATTTTCTTTCTTCTCCTGAGCTCCTGGCTACTGTTGATTCAATTTTTCCTGCAACAGTACATGAACAGACCTTTTTTGTCTCTTTCCTTAATGACCTTCTCTGGAGAAACTTTCCAACCTTTTCATCATTTTTTTTTTTTTTGTGGGTACCGGGGGGTCAACCTCAGGACCTCGCGTGCCAGCAGGCGCCCGTGCCGCTGAGCGATATCACCGGCCCCTTTTTAGTATGTGGGATCCGGGAGTCGAACTCGGACCCTTGCGCTTGCCGGGCAGGCGCTTAAGCCGCTGAGCCATCTCACCGGCCCTTCATCATTTTTTATAAATAAAAATATATGTAAATAATATATGGTGGGCTCCTATTAGTATGGTAATTACCAAGTCAGTTCTTATCTTCTTATATTTCAGAATAAAAGTACCTAAGTAACCAGTTCTCTCTGACATGTTACTTTCTCAGAATCAGTATTCTGAAAAAAATTATAGAGTTATTTTGGATGTTTGAATTTTAGATATTCTTAAAATGTGAATTCTCTAGCTCTTCATAATTCTTACATGTTTTATCCTTTATGCATTGTCTCTGTCCCTTTCTGTGTGTTCTTCTTTTGGAATCACTGTCATGGTAACTAACTGAGGCTCTGTTACATCTCTGCCTTCCTCACCACCTCTCATCCAAGTCACTTATCAGTGGGTAGTGGAGCTAAGAGAGTAAAGCTCTGGGCATTCCACTGCTAGGCCATGCTGGTGTCCCAGTAAAGGCTAGGTTTAGTACAAAAGATATATTCTGCTGTAGCTTCCCCTGAGGCTGTGCTTTCCCTTCACCTCTGCCTCCTTTCTCTTCATCACAGGTGAAAACCTCAGCTAGTCTGATGCTCTGCTGGGCTATCATCCCTGATTGATCACCTGCACTGGGCTCTTTGCTGTCATCTCACCAGTGATTGATCTATCTCAGGATCTTATACTGAGGATTTGATAACTAGAGCCATTTACATTACTAGCTGTGGTTATGAGGGTTCCTTTAAAGCAGAGCCTGAGAGAAGGATTGGGTATAGGTGTTGCTCATGATCAGAGTAAGGAAGAAGGAACAGGTAGGTTGAGAAACAAACATGAAAATGTCATGGCAGAAAATGAGGACAGGGTACCAGAGGCCCTAAAAGCAAAGAAAATGTCTCTCAGAAAGAAGAATATTTGATGCATTCATCTATGTTTACTGACTTCTGTAATAGTTCAGGGATGCAATTATGCTTAGGTTGGGGGTTCTCTGGTGGCTTCTGAGAGATTGTGGTAGAATTTTAAACATATCTTGTGCTTTTGGAGTGAGACAATGTCAGCACTGTCCATACAATTTAAACTGTACATGAAACCTTTTGATACAGATGCAGGTAGAAATAGAAGTTCAATGAAAGCATCTCCTACAAAATCTTTTAATTCCAATCTCATTTATTAATGGTGTGACATTAGAAACTACTGAGCCTCTGTAAAGCTGTTAGTTTTCTAACCTATTAATGTGACACTGATAATAGTCTTATCAGGAGGGTCATGACATACAATGATTGTTTATAATAAATTATGTGACTCTGCTCAAAATATACTCAGTGGTATAACAGTACTATGAAGGCATTTGAATGAATAAAAATTTATTCTGCATAATTTTGGTAAAGCTCCAAATGAAATATATCTAATGTTCATGATATTCAATACTTATGATGTTTCTGAAGACCCATGAAGTGACTTAATTTTAGAAAATACAGCAGTTGTTTTATTTAAATATGCATTCCCCCTTTTGATTAACTTAACATGCAGTATCCCTAAATATACATTTAAAAATCTGAGAATAGTTTGTGTAACTAGTTTATCTCAATGACAGTCAGCTGATAAATATAAATAGTGCATGCTATTGAAATAAATGAAGTAGGGAGGAATGCTGCCATCTTCAGGCCTTGACAGGGATATTTGTGTGGATTGTACAGAACATAGTCTTTTATTTTACAGTTAATTTATTGATAGTGGTCAATGGGGAGTTGTGATGGAAATTAGCAAGACAAGAAATCATAAATTGAGTATACTAGATTTTAATTTGTATCCTTATATTTGATATTGTAGTACACATTAGTGAAAACTGAGTTTCAAATTTGACAAAACTTGAAAAAGTCCCAAATTTGACAAAAGTTACTAAATAATTTGGATTTCAGTCCATTAAGTGGTACCAACCTGACTGTTTTCCAGGGATTCAGACAGTCTGAAATATGAGAAGGCTAACCAATTATTTCTTCAAAGTTGGATATCCCAGAAATCACTCATTTCTATAAGCAACCTACAGAGTACTTTGTTTTCACCATACATTTTCATATCTTTTCCCACTATTCTCAGAAAGAGAAATGACTCTTGAATGAATGAACCTTCAGCACCCCAGGGAAATCATGATTAAAATTATCAGGGAAACATCAGCATCTTATGTTTGCACTGAGAATATTTTGGGTGAAGTTGTGAATTAAGGGTCTTACTAATAAAAATAATTTCTCTACTCAATTATTCCCTTTCAATTCACATTTCTTTTGTGAAATATAAACAAACACATAAAGATTTCCTTCCTGAAACAAGCCTTTACTTTTCTTGTGGAGTCCTCAGAAACCCTGTCTGTCATTGTCAAGACCACCCCAAATCCTTGCTTCTTTCTTACAGACCGACCAGTTGGAGCTGCACCTCACTTTGCGAAATTGGTGACTTCCAGCGGGTTGTAAATACAGCTTTCCATATTGCATCTTATTTTCCTGTTGCGTTTCATCATTTTTTACAGGGTTGTCTATGGAAGGATTGGTTACCAGTTGTTAATATAAAAGTATTATTAAATGAACAATTGTGAGTACATACTTCAAAGTATGAAAGATCTTTATATATGATTACAGAAATTCTTAAATATGTCTCGCAAAAAATACTGAAGAAAAATATGGCCCCAAAATATATCACTTGACACTGATTTGTAGCAAAGGGAGTAGACTGTTGATTAATAACTGGCCCTTTACATTTAGCATCTACCTTAACTGTATTCTGAATGTAAAGCAGCCACTCAATTCCTAGTTTTTATTTTGGGCACTCTCTGACTTACATTTAATATCCTCCTTAGGTTGTTACTTTCTTTAAAATCCTTTCAGAAAAAGCATACTTTTCTTTGGAGATGGAGTGACTACAACACACCAGCACAGTTTAACCTTCGTACATACAGAATTTTTCCTTCTAGGCCAGTGATGGCGAACATTTTAGGGTTTTCAAAGATACAAACAGCCCACTGTGGCACAAGTGCCATAGGTTCATCACCAGTGTTCTAGTCAGGACTCACCAGTGGAGGAGAATATGTGTAGTTTTAATCTTGAAAGAACTATATGACCTATTTAGCAACTTTTTGTGCTGCACCAGTTCTCAAATACAAAGAGTGTTTATTTTGCTTTTTAGATACTGAGCTATACATATATTTACTTAAGGACAATTATGTTGTTAAATAGGACTAGCTCATCATGTAGTGACATTTAATATTCTAAGACTTTCATTATAACTGTTTTCTAAACAAAAATATTAAGTAAAAGTAACGACAAAATTTCCTACTTATGTCTTGTTAAAGTAGGTTGTAATATGACTTAGCTGACTATGATAGATGACTTTTGTTTTGTGAGCAGGCTTTCAGTGCCAAAGACTTTCTTCAGGGCAGCCTTCATGTCCTTGTTCCTCAGGCTGTAAATCAGAGGATTGAGAAAGGGTGTTATCACAGAATATAATAAGGCCACAATTTTTTGGACTTCTACTGGTTGTCTTGATCCAGGGCTAACATACATCACCATAATAGAGCCAAAAAACAGAAACACCACAGTTAGATGAGAAGCACAAGTGGAGAAAGTCTTGCTTTTGCTTGCTGCTGAAGGCATCTGCAGCACAGTCAAGATCACCAGTGCATAGGAACAAAGGATAAAAAGAAAAGTGCCAATCATGAAGATAGCATTGAAAGTAGAGTAAATGAACTGGGTTGTGGTGTCTTCAGAACAGGACAACATCATCAGTGGGACAGGATCACATACAAAATGGTTGATAATATTTGGGCCACAGTAGGGTAGCTGTGAAATGAAAACTAACGGAGTTAGAAAGAGGATGAACCCACAGGACCATCCAAAGACAAGGAGGCCAGTGCAGAGCTGTCTGGTCATGATGCGTGGATAATGGAGAGGGTGGCAGATGGCAAGGTACCTGTCAAAGGCCATGATGCAAAGGTAGAAGCCTTCATCACACCCAAAGGAGAAGAAGAAATAGAACTGCGCAAAACAACTCACAAAGGAGATGGACTTGGTTGTAGAGAGGAAATTGGCCAACAGGTTGGGGACAGTTGTGGTGACATAGCATATTTCCAGGAGAGAGAAATTCCCCAAGAAGATGTACATGGGGGTGTGAAGGCGGAGGTCTCCCCGCACAGCACAGGCGATGGCTGCGTTCCCCATGAGGGTCAGAGTGTAGGCTACTGAGAAGAGCCCGAAGTAGAGGAGCTGCCTTTCTGGACTTGAGGGGAAGCCCAGGAGGATGAAGTGGGTAACGGAGTTTGTGTTTTCTTTGTTGGATATATTCATTAGTCTGGAAGACAGAAGATCAAATACTTAACAAATTCAATATATAAGTTAGTTTTTCTTGGAAACACCGAAGTCATCATGAACAAATAATGAAATTTCTGTTAAAACTAATGAGACTGTGTGATGTTCAGAACTTATTCCCAAAATGTATGCTTTGATTTTAGTAATACACAAAAAGTAGAAATAATAATATATGTGTGGCAAGCATTAAATGAGTCAGTTGGAATGGATAAAAAATTACATATAAATATATACTACTCAGCTATAAAGAAGGATAAGTTTGAATAATTTTTAGAAAAATTTGTGCACCTTGAGGCCATAATGTTAAATGAAACAAATTAGGCACAAAAGATTAAATATCTAATGCATCTCTTATGTGAGAAACCCAAAATATAAATAAAGAGCCAAATAAATGAGAGATGATAAGAAACAAGGAGGTAGACTTTTGGAGATGGGAAGGAGAAATAGAGATGAGGGGAGAGGAGGAGATGCCCATGAAGGGAAGCAGAAATAAAAATGATTAAGGTGCCATATATATATTTACCAATTTCCTAAAATGAATATAATCATTATGCATGATAACTATATACCAATAAAAAATTACATACCTGTAATTTTGGTAACTCACTTTACCTCTATTTTGCATGTCTGCATTTGTTTACTTCATTATAAAGTACATATAAATCAGTATGTGTTAAATTCTTTGTAAAGTATCATATACCTATAATTTATTATAAAGGTGACAAAGATAATGCTAAGATGCTACTCATGTTAAGACATTTGAAAAGGCCCTGTCTCACAGTGATACTATGTGTGGCATGGCTACGTTTCTCTTTGTGCCTTGCAGTGGCACTGAAATTTGAAGGTTAAAAGGACCTCTCCTTGGCCCTAGATACAGGATTTTTTTTGTGTGTGTGTGGGTACCGGGGGTCGAGCTCAGGACCTCATGCGCCAGCAGGCGCCTGTGCCGCTGAGCGGTATCACCGGCCCTTTTTTCGTATGTGGGTTCCGGGAATCGAACTTGGGCCCTCGCACTTGCCAGGCAGGCGCTTATGCTGCTGAGCCATCTCACCTGCCCAAGATACAGGATTTTTATGTATCAGTGCATAGCTAGTATTGATGAAGTGTTTCCTCTCTACCCTGATGGTTTTGGGCCCACAGTCTAGGGAAAAGCCCTATGTTCTTGCACCTAAAATTCTCTAGTTGAAGATTTTGATTCACTTCCAAGTGAATGCAATGTGCCAAAAAGGGCAACTGACCTTAGGGAGAGAACCTGTTGTGAGTGACTAGACTGCTCAATGTGGACAATTTTGCTGCAAAAACATTGGAAAGTAGCCAGAAACTTTGTGTGTGTGTGTGTGTGTGTGTGTGAATTTTCAGTTTCCAATGCTTTCTTTGTAGCTTATATCTGTATTCCTTGTCTCTATGTTACACAAAACTCTGATGTTTTTATACCCAATGTAACATTTCATATTGAGAAAATCTTCAAACATAGCATATCTACTTCACTCACTCCTGCCACTCTCTTGCATTTTGGTCTAACTGAAAAGTAGCTTAGCTGTTTTATGTTTTGTTGTACTAGGACACCGCTACCATGTTTAGTATCTAAAGTGGAAAGACTATTGTTTTCAGCACCTGTGGTTTCAACTATGACTAATATTTGAAAAAATTGCAGCTGTACTAATCAAATATGTATATATATTAATTTCTTGTCATTTTTCCATAAACAACATTGCATAACAACTGTTTACATGGCATTTACATTGTATTCATTTTATTAGGTAATACATTATTTATGTTAGGGGTGATTTGGAGTGTACAGGAGGATGTGCACAGATTCTATGTAAATATGGCACTGTTTTCCATAACAGGCTAGAACATCTGTATTCACAGGGCCTTTTGTAACCAATTATACATGGAACTAAGGGAAGACTACACTGTCTTTATTGGGCTGTGTACACTGTAAGAAGTCTGAATGCAGACTGGTGATTTAGTTCACACCCAGTCACATTGTAACAGGTGGCAACGCATGACAAGTAACACATTTCTCAACTTATAATAGTTGTTTTGCTTGTACTTCCTTTTTTCTGATAGACAATGTTTTCCCTAGATCTGTTGTGTTTGTGTAGTAACTTTAAAATAAAGTGCTCATTTTGCTTTTTAAACTTTTTTTGGTATTAGGGCTTGACTGAAGGCCTCATGCTAAGCATGTGCTCTACCACTAAACTATATACAGGACTTATTTTTGCTTTCTGTATTGAGAAACTGTAGAATTTTCTCAGCTGAGTTTTTTGTACAATATTTGAAAAAGAATAAATGTCATTTTTGTCTGGAGACAGCAAGCAACTATGATAGAGCATCTTGGTCATTTCTGAAATACTAGAATGAAAGATAGAGTGCCTTCCAGTTGAAAACTTTTAAATTGTACTTATACAAATATATTAAGTACAAAATATGCATAAACAGAGAAGAGCATTAATGTTAAGGTAAGAGATAATTACTATTAATAACTATTAACAACTAACTGTGTTATGCTTACAAATTATTCTCTTTCATTCTTACATTGAAGAAAACGTTCACTTAAATATCACACGTCTTAGTGGTTATTTAATTTCTTGATAATATATTGACTACATTTTAAAATCTTATTTTAGTCCTTTACCTCTGGCCTGTGTCCTAATTCCTTAGGACTCAACTCCCAGCTTAGTTATTTTCACTGACAGTGAACCCAAAAGTCATGTATAAAATCAAAGACACTACTCACCTTGCTAAAATCTTCTGTTGCAGTTTTTCTCTGTGACAGTAATTGTAACAGTCACAATCCAGAAGTCTATATGTGCACGGACAACAAAAAAAAGTACACAGATAGCAAACGTGTTCTTCATTTAAAAGAGGGTTATTTCACACAAAACAAAATACATCAAGCTAGTATAGCTGATAACTATATGTAGCTTTGGGAGATAGGCTATTAGAGTGTAATCAGGAATTTTCTGTATTTTCTCTGTTAAGCAAGAATCAAAATTAATATAATATGGTAGTAAATCTACATCAAGAAATTATCAGTTACCAATTTTCAAACAAAATCTTTCAGTCTTTTCATAAAGAGATTCAATATTTTAAAGCATAAAGAGACTAGATGAATGTATTTTTCAAGACTCAGGGACACAAAACTACAATAATATTTTAAGCATATGTGTCTGAATTTTACTTGAATCAATATTTACATATTCAGAGTAAGAAAGGACTTGTCATAAAGTCATTTATGTACAACACTCAACCATTTCATGTAGTAAGGTATATAAAAATTTAACTCATTTCTGAGTAAGTTCTGGTGCTGAGAAATAATTTCAAGGAGGGAAATGAAATATCACCCCATAGGGTAAAAAACATGTGAAGGCCTTCTGAAGATTTGGATGATTCAGTTTGCAACCTGCCGTGAGTTCCAAAGTATGAATTTTAGATTTCTTTCTTTGCAGCTTCAGGTGGTCAAGATGAATGTCCAGATGAAAGTATTGTTTCTGTTTATTTACTCAACCAGAACCTTTTGAGATTTGAAGCCTGCTCTCCTGATAATTTGAAAGTATTTGTTCAGTTGATGCGAGGGTTTTGGAATTTTATTTATTCACAATGAGGTCCTGAGCCCAGTTGTTCCCTGAGGAATAGCACAAAATTCTCACTTTGTCTTGTGCATTAAATAATCAGGAATTACAAAAGGTTCCTGGAGAATAATTAAAGAGTAATAGAGATTGTTTTGATGAAAGAGAACACATACTTTGGCTACCAATACTAGACTCCAATTTGTTGTTTAGAAACATGTCAGTTGCATTATGATCACCATTAGAAAAGTGATATTTTAGGTGCTAAAATTGATATAGTGTTTTTATTTTTCAGCTTTCTCATTACTGTAACAAAATACCCAACACCTACAACTTAAAGGAGAGGTTTTTCGACTTGCAGTTTCCAGTGAGTTCAGTCCATGGTGGGCTGGCTTCAAGGCAGAAACGACCTTGTAGCAGAGAAAGCATCTTCAGCCTATGGTGGCCAGAAAGCAGAGAGAAAAGGGAGAAGTGGGGGACAAGAATACACTCTTCCACCAGGAAGGCTTAAAATCCCGGACTTCAAGTAAAAACAGTATGGTACTGCCAAAAACAGAAATACTGACAAACAGAATAGAATAGAGGGTGCAGAAACAATTCAATACACCTTGGGTTTTGACAAAGGAGCCAATAATGTATGCTGGAGAAAAGACAGCCTCCTTAACAAATAGTGTTGAGAAAATGGTTATCTACATGAACAAAAAAAATCTTGAATATATATATATATATATCTCACCCTGTACTCAAATCAAATCAAAATGGGTCAGGGATCTATATATAAAAATAGAAACATTGAATCTGTTGGAAGCAAACACTGGTAAAACTCTTTAAGATGTAGGCATGGAGAAAGACTTCCTGAACAACATCCCAATTGTACAAGAAATAATAAGAACCAACAAATGGGTTTTTATTAAATCAAAAAGCTTCTGCACAGCAAAGGAAACAGTCAAAAGAATGAAAAGACCACCTATGGAATGGGAAAAATTATTACCAGCTATTCCTCCGACAGGAAAATGTCTGTGTTATATCTATAACTATAGTTGTATCTATCTATGTCTCTCTCTATACCTATATCTAGAATATATAAAGAACCCAAAAAATTAGAACCTCCAAAATGAAAGACTCAGTCAAATAATGGGCAAGTGAAATGAATAGACACTTCTCAGAAGATGAAATACAAATGGCCAATAAATACACAAAAAAAGTTCAGTATCAATGGCCCTTAGAGAAATGCAAATGAAAATGAAAATGATGCTACATCAGAAAAAATGGTTATCACCAAGAATTCACAAATCAACAAGTGCTGGTGAGGCTTCAGGGAAAAAGGAACAATTCTACATCATTGGTGTAAATATAAACTAGTACAATCACCATGAAAATCAGTATGGAGATTCCTCTACATATTCCCCTTCTAGGTATCTTCCCAAAGACATCACATTACAGTGCTACATGCATACCCATGTTTATAGCAGCACAAATCATAATAGATAAATCTTGGAAGCAGCCTATATATGAACAGATGAATGGAAAAAAATATAGTATTTATACAAAGTAGAGTACTACTCCTCCATAAAATGATAAGCTTGAGTCAGTTTTAGGAGAATGGATGCACCTGAAACCATAGTGTTAAGTGAAGTAAATGAGACACACAGCTTAAATATCATATGGTTTCTCTTATATGAGAAGACAAAAATATAAATAATTTAAAGAGAAAAATAAAAAGCCCTGTTAAAAAAAGAAAGAATATACCCTTCTTGGTCATACTCTCAATGAACCCCCCCCTCACAAGGCCCCACCTCTGAACAAAAGACTTTTGGGGCACATTTATTTCTAAACCATGACAAACATGCAGACAGTGTGGCTAGTTTATCCCAAACAAAACTGGAGAAAATCTTCTTCACCCATAGAGAAGTAAAATTCAATCCAATTCATTCAGTTCAGTTCAGTCAATTCAGTTCAACTCAGTGTGTGCACCTGTGGAGAAATACAAAATAAAAAAAATTAATAAGTGAATTACACACAGTATTTTTTCATTTGATAAAAATGAAGTGTGGAGTAGGGTGGGGGACTGGCAATTTTAAAACAGTTTTAGTTAAAGCCTGACAGAGATATTAATATTTGAGTACAGACTTGAAAAAGTGGGGAACATGCCATGAGGACATGGATAGAACATTTCAGGCAGAAGGAACAGATGCTGGAGACCGAGGGAGGAGCATGTCTGCATGGCCGGTGGACTCAAGGCTGCCAGTGTGCTGGACCAATGTGAAAGAAGAGCTGTGCCCCATGTGGCACCCAGTCCTCTTATCTCCTCTTCTTCTTTGTGTAGTATCTCTAGTTCATTGCACTTTTCAACTCAAATTCGTGACTCTTTTATACTGTACAGCATTTTATCTTTTCATCATTACAGCTATTTTTTTCTGTAGGTTATCTTTCAATCTTAATTTTTCCTATACTATGAAGAAGCTTTTTATTGTAATTTGGTACCACTTATTTAGTTTTGTTTGCTCTTTTTTTGGTCATATCCATGAAATTAATGCCAATCAATGTCATGAAGATTTTACCATTTGTTCTTATTTGTTCCCAGTTGGAGTTAGAGTTTCAGTCCTTAATCCATTTTGAGAACATTTTTGAATGTTAAGTGTCAAAGGTAAGATAAGTGTCAAATCCTAATATTTTACATGAGTGTCTGTTTCTTCTCATCTGCGTTCTAATGGAACCAGCACAGTCCAGGTGACTGGGGCAGGGGGAGCTAAAATCAAAGAATTCACAAATCAAACAAAAAGGGAAGGAGGCTTATTGCAGCCTGAACAGCTCAGCAAGATTAGGAAAAGGCATTCATCTTAAAGCTTCTCTCAGTCCCAATTAAACAAGTACATATAAAAATTTTGAATGACACTTAGAGTCTCTAGACAGGTTGATTAGTGAAGGTTTGAGTGTATCAAAGCCATTCTATAAAGAGTGAAAGTGACTATGTCTTAAAATGCAAACAACAGAGAATCTCAGAACTTTACTCTCTTAGCTCAAGTCATGGTTGGGAAGCAGAGTGCTTTTATTATTTCCATCAAATAATATCTTTTTCGTATGGCCACAGTACTGATCTTGGCATAAATTAGATACTGAAGTTCACTGTGACCATTTTAGGATTACAATATAAGTGAGGTATGAAACCTCACCATTATTTCATATCCAAGTTAGGACATTAATTGGCAAAGAAAGCAGATTTATCAGGACAAGGATAAACAAAGAAAATTGAAATTTAAGGAAAGCCTGTGTCTCCAAACATTATGAGGTGGAAGCAGGGTAGAAAAGATATTCAGATGCAAACCAAAGTCATTTCCACCCCAAGAGTATAGAAGACATGGATAATAGCCATCAGGAACTTTGCCTGTGGAACAGAACAGAGACCAAATCAATAAACATTTATTTTTCCTGGAGGAAAGGAATTGATGCCAGGTGGTTAATTATATTTTGGAATTCTCATAGTGTAGTGAATTATTTTGTGTCCTCTGACTCCTGAGTCTTACATTTTGAAATAATTACAAAACTGCAGAAGTCTTGGAGACAAGTACAGCAAAATATTCTTTGTAAACCATGTGAGGGTAAAGTATCTACCTGATAAACCATCATCCTTAAATATTCTACTATACTCTTATAAAAAAGCCAAAGCCAAGCAAGGCTTTGTGGCACATACCTGTAAACCCAACTACCCAGCAGGGTGGGGTGGGAGGATAGCAAGTGTGAGGTCAGCCTGGGCAACTTAGCAAGACACTGTTTTTAAAAAAAGGATGGTGATGTTGCGTAGTGGTAATGTGCCCCTGGGTTCTGTCCCAATTACTGCAAAAAACAAAGCAAAACAAAACAGTTCCCCCCAGTAAAAACTCCTAACCAAACCCCAAACAACAAAACACTCCCACCATCACCAAAGGCACTCTCTTACACAACAGAGTAATCAAAATCAAGAAATTAACATTGGTACATCATTACCATTTAATCTTCAGAGCATTCTTAGTGTTTTGGCAATTGTCCTGACAATTTTTTCTGTAGCAAACTAAAGTCTGAAATTCAGTACCATCATTTGGGTCCTTTGAGAAGTCCTTTGCCAAGATAAAGCTGAAGGCCTGTGGAATTTCTTTTGGGGAATATCTTTGAAAGATAAAGGGGGAAAGGCACCAGGAGTAACCAGAGAAAGATTTTAGACTGAGATGTGGGGAGAATACCGGTGGAAAGAGAAGGAAAGAAAAAGGATTGGTTAACCCTGTGTCTTCATTACTTTTCTCATTGCTGAGACAAAATACCCAACACCCAAAGTTAAAGGAGGAAAGGTTTACTTAACTCACAGTTTGTAGAGGTTTCAGTCCATAATTGGCTGGCTCCAAGGCCGGTTGGCTTCACAGAGTAGAGCAATGTATGGTGGGCAAAAGACAGAAAAGCAACAAGAGAATGCAAGACAAGCTTCTTTCTGTCCCTTATATTGTATCCACTCTACCAGGGTTAGGGCAGTGCCAATCCAATCAGTGGACTGATGCAGCAATTACTCACCTTAATCCCAACACCTTTAATCCCAACATTGCACCACAAATAAATCACATGCTCTAGATTCAGCCACCTCCCAAGAAACTCTGACTGCATGAGGCTTTGGGGAGACATCTAGACACAAACCATAGCACCCTCACTGTGAAGTAGCTCTGAGAACATCTTAGCTGGCTAGGGAGTAGCTCGGGCTCAAAGACTCTCTATTTGGCTAGATGTAGTGCCTTCAACTCCAAAGTTTCCGGATCTAGCATTAGGAAGAACATTCTATTTTCTTGACTGCCATGGTGGATCTGAAATGTACTATAGCTGAAGACTAAGCACTAATTGTTCTCTTTGAAGCAACTCAGGAAATTACTGCTTGAAGGAAAGTCTTTGTGGTATGCCTCCATGGCTTCCATAGTGGTCAGGTTCTTTATTTTCTTTTATTAGTACAAGTTGTGGCGTCTTTCCTGGACCATGACATTTGTAAATTATATAGGCTATTTATTTTGAATAATGTTCTTCATTACACTTTATACATTTAGAATTAGATTCAGGTTAGTTATCTAATTTTAGGCATGTGGATACCCATATTCTTCTATTGGGTGTATCAGGTGCATATTTCAATTTATCCCATTTATGATAATGTTTACTTTGCTTAGGATAATGTCTGCTAAATTACATGTATTAGTCACTTTTTTGTCAGTGGAACAAAATACCCAGTGTGCACAACTTCAAGGAATTTTAACCATTTTAGTTTCAGAGAGCTGGCTTCAAAGCAAAAATGGTATGGCAGAAGGGCATAGTGGAGAAAACCTATTTATTCCATGACATCCTGAAAGCAGAAAGAGAAAGAGGAAGAAGCCAGAGGCAAGAATATACTCTGTCAGATCAGTCCCAGTGACCCACCTCTTGCAATCAGTCCCCATATGCTAACAGCATGTTCAACTACGAACTCATCAGTAGATTAATCCACTGATGAGTTTAGTGCCTTCATAATTCAATATGAAGTGCCTCCATAATCCATGACCCAAACCCCCACCTTGAACACACGAGATTTTTGGGCATCATTTTATATCTAAATCATAACATTTCCTGGGCCACTTCCTGGGCCAAATGATGACAGACTAATTTAAAGTATGCAGAGCCAAGTTGCTCTCTAGAGGAGCCCAGTAAATTTATACTCAGGAGAGGTGATGAATGGTTTTGGTTCTTCTAAGTCAGTAAACTTTAAGTGATTTAATATCATAGGCATAGATAACCAACCATGTGGGCATGTTGAAACTTGGAAAGGGGATATCAAGCGGATTTCATGTTGAGAATCCTGAATCTATCATCTACCTACCTTCCTATGGGATGAAAGAATATTATCTTCTCTTTACCTCATGATTTAAAGAACAGATTCTCTGCTTGAGAATCTCTGCTCATTTCTTCATTTTTTATATAACCTTATCATATTGAGGGATCATTTTGTTTGCTCTTTAAAACATTACATTTTCTACCAGGTGACTTAAGTCAATTTTCCTTTTTCAATTAGAAGAAGTTGAAAAACTTAATTTCAATTTAGCAACCCTTATCTAACCATAGCTCACTGATTTCTGTCGTCACATCATCTGAAAAATATCAGGAAAAAAAGGTGCTGATAAGAGCACTCTGATAAGATAGTCAAATGAATATTTCATGGATTTCTATTGGAGGTCCAGGAAAACAGGCATATAAATATTGTAAAAAGATAGTATAATCTAAAATATATTTACAGATAAACACAGTATTGGTTATGCCTCCTTTTTAGCAATATTTACAACAAAGTGAACATTGCATCAGGACAGTGAAGTCTCCCACACACGTGTACTTAATATTTCCAAAACAATCTTGGGTATCCAGTCTTAGCACTATCCTGATGTAGCACTGACACATGTCCAAGGTTCCAAAAGATCCCCTTAAGCAGTTACACAAAATATAGTAGAGTGTCAGGGAACTCCCTTCCTTTTATTATGTATCCTCTTCTGGCTGGATTTTGTCCCTGGAAAAACCTCTCAGGAGCAGGAGGGATCATTACCACATCAGTCTCTCAGTGTGTTTTTCTTTTAGTGATGAGCTCAGAGGTGAAGGGCCCCTCTGAACCCACCAGTGAGAATATCCCCTAGTTGTGGTTCCTCTGGTTTGGTGCTCAAGTGTCTCCTCCAGGCTGGCTCTGATTCTAAAAGCCAGCCTCAAAATTGATGCTATTAATTATTTCAAGGATTCCTGGAATAGTAGGCTTTAACCCAGGGCCTTCACACTAAGCTATATCCCAAGTCTTTATGTTTTTTATTTTGAGACAGGGTCTCACCGAGTCATTAATTTGTCTGGGATGGGATTGAACTTCGATTCTCCTGCCTCACCCTCCCAAACTGTTGGGATTACAGGCATGTACCACCATGCCAGGCTCATATGTTTTCTTTAAGTGACAAGTAGAAATAGAAAAGGGCTGGATGTCAAATAAATTTGACATTTTCACAAACCCTCAAATTATGAGGGTTCCCAATCACCCCCTAAAAGTAACCTGTCTGCCTCTCTAATTGCTCAGATGTGGTACTTTAAAACTTAACTCCCTCTCCTGTACCAAAGGTCAGCCACGAGTGGGACAAATGCCCACTTGAAAGGCCCAGTGTCCCCCACACTTCAGTGTGTACAAACATCAGGTGGGTCATATCTAGCATTCAAATTCCCTGGGCATTCTTCACAAATCTATCCAATGCCAGGCTCCATGTCAGCAGATTTTCCATGTAGAGTGTTAGGAAGGCATTACTCTTCTTAAGTGATAAAAATATAAATTTATAGCAGCTGGGAGATTAGATCTAGCTTAAATGAAGTTTGGCATTTTCTTTCAAGAGCTATAATGAAAATTATATCTAATCAAAATATATCTCCTATCTCTTTTGAAAATTTATGCCTTTTATTCACACTGGTTAATGTTACAAGTCATTTTATTCCTTATTTAATCTTGTAACTAAAGCATTATACTTCATAAACTGCCTGGCTTAATGAACAGACATTAGAACGCCGGACTCTGGAATGACACGTTTACTTCATCTTTCACTTCAAGGAACTCACAATGCAGCAAGCCACTGTCATCAGGAAAAAGTCCAAGGGACCCTGTCTTAGCAAAACCCCACCCCAGAGCTAAACTTCAGGCCTTCTTCATTTTTAGCTAATTAAGTAAATTTACTGTCAGCCCTTGGTAAGAATGATGGGCCATCTTGGGCAAGTTGATACCTATGGGGAGGAGGAAGGAGGTTGAGTTTCTGAACATTCCTTCAGTTAGGCACTTGCATTTCCTTTCTCCAAGTTTTGTGCATGTTGGCCTCCAGCCACAAGGTGGCAGGGTAATCCTTGTCATCTCTTGCACAAGCTGTTGGACACACTTGACTTTTAAGGGCATTGCATTCTGCTCATGTTCACATGCAGATGCTAGGAGAAATGTAAAGCAATTATCCAGTCACATTCCCAAGAGTAACCAGGTTCCCTCTCTCGCCCATCCATAATCCTACTCTCTTTTCAATGCTAACTCAAGGACACTGTAAATATACACTTTGGAGGTTGCTGAGAGCTCCTGGGGTTTCATACTGTACTCAAAACCATTTGACATCCAACTCAGTGATCTGTTATAGAAAACATCTGTTGATAGTTTGCTATTTTATTAGCTATCTAGCTTCTTTCATGTGAACTTCTTAGTATTACAATAATCTATGTCCCTCTAAATCAGTCCCAATCTTTTACTTTTAGTCTAGGATGAAATATATCTCAGAAAACAGTCTTTCATAAAATCACATCTTTCCAAGATATTGGAATGTCATTTTTTCTGAAAAAGTAGTTTTCCCCAGTAATATCAACTATATGTTTAAACATCATCTAAAGGTCTTTGCATGATAAGTTTAGACACTGTATGATTTTACAATTAGCTTTTCCAGCCCTTTTCTATGTTTCCTTGCTCTTCTCTGTGATCTGTGATGGCAATCACTGGCCTGGTGACCTAGGCTCTGTGACATTTCCATCAAGCTCATTGTCTTCTGCCTTACCAGCCTTTTAGTAGGTAGTTGGCTTCAGTAAAAGCCACCTAGGGCCGGTGAGATAGCTCAGCGGCATAAGTGTCTGCCTGGCAAGCACGAGGTCCTGAGTTCAACCCCCGGTACCCACAAAAAGACAAAAACAAACAAACAAACAAAAAGCCCACTAGTGTGAATGTCTCTGACACAATAAGGAGGCCACATCTTCTCATGGCATCCTCATCTCAAAGAGCCATATATATAAATTCTCCCCCTTTAGCATTACTGAAATGGCTAAAAAATAACAAATAACATTCAATTTCCTAAGTTTAATGGACTTCTGGTTTTTTCAATTTGTGTCTTTTTCTCAGCAGAATCCAGTGCTGTTGTTTATTCCTTGAGATGTTCTATTACTTTGCTTTAACAACAACTGTATTATGGTTCCCTTGTTGACTGCTTGGAAAATTTCCACAATGCTGGCTGTACTTCCTCTCTCTAATATGTGGATTTAACCCTCCTCTGGCCATTAAATACTGAATTTTTGCATGGCTTTGTTCTATACCTTGAGATATTTTGATGCTGTGCGATCTCCTAGGCCATTTTATTTTGAAGGCCTTACCAATAATTGCTAGTGATTACTTAAAATTATATCCTCAGAGTTCCCAATGAGAACTGCTATATAGTGTTAGATTATATTTTTACTTGGATGTTTTGGAGGTACCTTGGTCTCAACTACAAAACTGATTTAATGTACTTCCCCAAAGTGGATTCTCCTTCTCTGTTCCCAAGGGAGTTGGATTACCGTTCATCACAGCAAAGGGTTCCAGCTTCTAGGATTTACTCATATTTTGTTTATTTTGTAGGAGAACGAATCTGTGGTCAAGAGTAAGGAAGTAGGACAAGGAAGGGGAGACTTCCAATAATAAGTGCATAATGAAGCCAGTTACCAGAATGGTTAATTGGGGCCTAAACTGGAAAATACTCTGGGAACTAATTTTGGAAACTCCTGTTAGCAACATTCCCTGAAAGGTAAAATTATTTTTATACCAATTCCTGACAGTCATTCATGAAGGACTGTCCCCAAAAGGTATTAATTCTTCAGCATATCCGGACTGAAGCAGGGAAATAAAGGCAGGCTTCTGTGATCAGGGAGAGCCTTGGGCAAGGAAACGGGTGTGGGAGTTGGGCTGGCATGCCCTAATCAAGGTGAGAGGATGTAGCAACATCTGTGACAATCTCCCTAACCCTCAACATCCACTTCCAACCTTTAAATATATTATGTGTATCTTGCACCATGAATATAAGAATCTGTATTTCCTTCCATTTCCACCACTATCTCTACCCCTAGAGGTAGATGTCACCATCAATTTCATTTATCATCTGCTACTTGCTTCATAAGTGGTTTTATATTTGTCCTTCTCCTTTTTCTAACTATTCTCTCTTCTGTGGCCAGTTACTTTTTCAAAAACAGAGATTAGGGCTAGGATGTAACACAGTGGTAGACTGTGTGCCTAGCATGTGCGGGGCCCTAGGTTGAATCCCTAGCACTGTAAAGCAAAACCAACCCACCAACCAAACAAACAAGCAAACAAAACTGGAGATTAAATCACGTCACATTTGACTCCCTGTGCTAAAACGATCTTTCCGCCTTCATCTCCCTTTAGGCAATTTTATTCGTTTTTGAAATCTCAGCTGAAGTACTAGTTTCAAGGAAGCTTTCTGGATTATGAAGGCTTGGACAGAGTTCCCTACTCCCTTTCTGTTGATTAGTGCTAGAATTTAATATATCAAAGTTTTAATTAGATAATTATTTACTTGGTGATTTTATTTAGGATTTATAATTGTAATAGATTGTAAACTCCAAAGGAGTAAATTGGTACCAGTTTAGCTTACCACTGTATCTCTAATGCATACCACAGACCTAGAATACAGCAGGTATCAAAAAGTACATGTAGTGACAGTGTTTAGGAGAAATTAGGCAATACCTATCTAAGCTTGACTTTGAGAGAGAATCATTCATTTGAAAATTTTTTTCCAAGTCTGGTTTTCTTCCTATCAATATTTGGGTCAACTGGAGATATTTCTGAGATTTTCACACTCAGGAACATATCTCCTCTCACATTTTAAATAGATCATAGCTAGACACTTGCTACGCAAAGTTTGATCTATGCATCAGTGTCACCTAGAAACTATTAGAAATGCAGAATCTCATAACCCACAAACTTCATCTGCATTTTAAAAAGTTGCACAGGTGATTGATATAAATATTAAGGTTTTAGAAATGCTAGTTTAGATTTCTATTGATTCCAAATCAGGCATAAAAAATTCACTAGATTTTGAGTTGCAGTTGTAGAATAACATATATTTTTCAACATTTTCGTCTTTTCTCTCATTTATAGGAATTGCAACTGACTCTAAGAAAAATATTTCCAGGATGAAACTGAGGTTTCAACCTAATTAGTCAAGACTCACAAGAATGAAGAGTTCAATCGTACCACAGCGATTTATGTGCACCCATGTTTATAGCAGCACAATTTGTAATAGCCAGATCTTGGAAACAACCCAAATGCTCATCAACTGAGGAATGGATAAGAAAAATGTGGTATTTTTATACAATGGAGTACTATTCAGCCATAAAGAAAGATAAACTGGAGACTTTTATAGGTAAATGGATGCAACTGGAGAAAATATTCATAAGTGAAATAAACCGGATGCATATGTGTAAGCATCGTATTGTCTCTCTAGTATGACAAACTGAGAGAGTAAATAAGATCCAAAATGTACAATAGACATGGTGAATCAAAAAGAAACTGGTCAAAAGGAAAGAGAGACTGGAATAGGGGAATAGGGAAAAGAAAGAAGGGAGAGGAAAAAAAATTTATATATATATATAAGATGGTTAAGATAGATACACTACCAATTTTACTTAGTTCATTGAAGAGTAAGGTTTGTGCCAATAAGGTTTGGACAATTGAATGCTAATATCTGGTATCCTGAATAACTAACTTAAAGATAATAATATGTAATGCATTAACCATTGTTACCCTCCTATTATGTTGTTTTGAAAATTTGTTCTTTTTTGATTTGTTTTGTTTTTTCTTCTCTTAAGAAAAAAAAAGAATGAAGAGTTCATATCTACCCTGCAGCATGATAATGTCTGCTAATGAAAGTATTGACAGCTGGAAGTCTTCTGTTTGAGTTGTTAGACTTTTTTATATGTAAGATGAAATATCTGTATGACTGTTAATGTCATTTCTCTATAAAAACATGAAGAAAATCAGGGCAGAACAAAGGAGATAGAAAACTAGAATACAGGAGGTTGAGTAGTGAAAAAAAAATAAAATCATAGAGATTGACTTTAGATTATTATTTTATGTCATAGATAAAGAGAAATAACATGAACAGATTTTCTCTCTCTGTCTCTTACTTTCTTTTTTTTGGGGGGGGTACCAGGAATCGAACTCAGCACTTTGAGCTTGCCAGGCAGGCACTGTGCCACTGAGCTTTATCCCCCGCCCCCTGTCTCTCTTTTTCCCTCCCTCCTTCCCTCCCTCCCTCTCTCTTATTTGGAGAAGTGACCTTTGCAGAGGTAAAACTTTAAGGGTCAAGATTCTGAAAAAGGAAAGGTAACAATTAGATTGAGATGTCAAAGGATGTGTAAGAGGATGGACTCAAGAGAATAGTATAGAGTTTAGCCATGAAAAGGATAAAGATTACCTAATTTTCTAAGATGGGAAAGTCTAGGAACAGAAGTAAATATAAGTGTACAGGTAGGAATGTTTATGTGTTCTGGTTGTGGGAGGCAATCTCACAATCATATGTTCACTAAATCAGACCCTTAGGTAAAGACTTGGGTACAAAGATTTTTGAGTTTAACTTTGGAGGAGAAATAGTGAGCAGGGAGAGTGACACTCAGATGTAAAGTTAATGTCTGCTGTGGACAATTAAAGCAACTAGGGTTTGATTTTGCCAGTATGTCTAGAAACCTGGGGCGCTTATCCCCCCAGGCCCCTCCAAACTATTGGTTGATGGTTATCACTGGGAGAATTCTCCTCATATTCAGGTCGAATATCCTCTGTAGCTGACTCTTACAGAGGCTTTAGAGAAGGCTTGAGGAAAGAATCCGTAAAAATTGTTTTGAGCTCTTGAAGTTGAACTATATTATTATGAGTCTAAGCTTGCAACTGTTCAGACTACTGAAAATAGAAGGCAGCTCAACAGATATGATACAGCACACCAAAATCTTTTGGTGTCATTTCCTACTTGACTGTTTCAACCCATTTTTTCTCACATTATGTCTACTCTGCTTCTGAGTTTTAATGGCATAGAGAGCTTGAAATCTTTTAAAATGATTTCATGCAGTATGGTTAATGAATCACCATTGCAGATATTCATTATCTCCCTCTTTCACTGCTCAATATAGACATGCATCTTCAATGAATAATTCATAAGTTCTCAATCAGTTGCTGGATGGGGTCACCTAGTAGGCCTTTACCTCTGATGATTCTGAGAACTTTGCTTCAGTCAGGCTGTATATATTGTATTTTCTTGTATATTGTCATCATTGGACATGAAGTTACCATCCCCCCAAAACACCCAGTGCCTCATCTAAATTCCATTTATATTCCTGCTTGTCACTTTTTATTTAGCTGTAACATTGATAATTAGATCACTGTGACTAATACAAAGAATCCTTTGTCTGTCGGTATATTCAGATAATCCACCTGTGACCTGAGTGAGGTTTTCTCTCCCTTAGGCAGGAGGCTGTATGAAACTTCCTCCACTTCCCACCGTAAAACCAGAATTATGAACTGAGGAAGCGATGCAGATGCAATGGAAGTATGTATATGTCTTATGGCAATGCTTCTTAAGGCATAATGTGCAATTCTATCAAGAGGTAATAAGATTAATATAAGGTAGAATTGAAGTTGGATAAACAAAGTTTGGTTAATAATTAAAGAAAATTACAAATATAAAAGCATTCCCATGTAATAATAGTTTATTATGTACCATTAATTTTTTAATCCCTTTTTCTCAGAAGTACAAGAAAAATGGAAATAGCATGAATTTTCCTTAAGATCCTCAGGTGAAAAATCAGTGCTAAAATTATCAACACTTTAAATCTGCCATTGAAATCATTTTGGATAAAATTCTGAATTGCCTATAGTTTGTTCCTTTAAATAATTTTTCAGGTAATTTTTTAGCTATTTTATTTATATTTCTTATGTGAAGCATAATAAAGAAATCACTATGCATCCCCTTCAACTCACATAAATCCTGTCTGAAGTCCAGAAAATATTTTCAACCCAGGTTCCAATATGAAAGGAAATGCAATTGCTGCTTCACCTTTGTTGAGCAAGTACGTTCTATTCTGGAACAGCACAATTCCAGTGTATGGCAACCAGACTCAAGGTACTGTGAGACAAGAGAAGAAGGCAGATAGATCCAGAATTGCACAGAATGCAATTTATTGATTACTTACTGACAGAAGTTTGGTTTTGAGCGGCAGCAAGTGCTGGTGGATTGCTATCATTTCCACAGAAGGCAGTTCATATATAGAGGTTAACACAAAAGTGGCTTCATTTAATCTGCAGTGTATGTGGTTTACCTTAAGCTACTATCAAGGACTCCAGGAGCATTCTTGGCACTGCTGTCCCAGGATTTAGTTATAAAGGCTTGGTTTTCTTTTTATAGTATGTTGGGAAGCTATGTGAAGAAAAGGGACCAGGGTTTCTCAGGGGCAGTCATGGCTACAGAATCACAATTCAAGATGGCTGACATCAGGCTGAATCTACACAAGTTCTTGAAGGCTACCAATTAGAATTTTATAACTTATATTTTATATTGTGACTGCTTTTCATTAAGTTTTGGGAAATTATGTTGGAAAAAAGGAGTCACTAAACAAAATAAAAGGCATACTTGAAGCAACAATGTTAAATACTTTATAGAAATAATTTAAAAAATGCCTATAGTAGTATAAAAAGAACTCACACAATTACTATATTAATTCTAAACTAATTATAGTACAAGGAGCAGTTTTTTTAAATGAATTTACTATAAAGCAAACTGTGCCTTTGATAATATTTAGGTCTTATCTTTATTAAAGGTAGCTAAAAATATTTTGAATTCCCAATACTTGTCTTGTGCACTCTCTAAAAAATTGGTAAATATCTAGCTAAGGCTGTGGGTCTATTTCCATAAAAAGAAGACCACCTGCTACATTTTAGAAAGGTAGATTTCCTTCAAACTCAAATTTTCTGCTTTAGTCAGTACTTTTCATTGGAAGATTATTGATTTATAGCATCAATCTCCCTATCTGAGATTTCTATACAAACATATTAGTTACTGCACCTCAGTAATACAAAATAATATTTCTGTTTTCTTTTTAGAATTTGAATTACATAATGACCTTTTGACTTTGACATGCAAAATTTTACTTACTCGATGTTAAAATAAAGAAAATGTAGTTCATTTGTTAAAGCATAGTCTTCTCAAACAAAACTTCAGCATCTCATGTTGAGTGGTGTTTAAGATCCTAATGGGCCCTCATCAGAATAGTCCTTAATAAAATGTCACAAATTTTTAGATAAATATATCACTCATGTCTTACTAGGGAAAGTTGCATTTTGGAGATGCAGTTTGTCTTTTATTTATATTTTATGAACACCTTATTCAATCTTGAAGATTTTCCTCAGTGCATCCTTCATCTCTTTGTTCCTCAAGCTGTATATTAGAGGGTTGCATAGAGGTGTTATCACAGAATAAAACAAGGTAATGTTTTTTTGCATCTTCACTGTGCGTCCTGATTCAGGACCAACATACATCACCATAATAGAGCCATAAAATAGGATGACAACTACTAAATGAGAAGCACAAGTCAAGAAAGCCTTGTGCTTGCTCGCTGCTGAATGCATTCGTACCACAGCCAAAATCACCAGAGCATAAGAGCAAATGATAAAGATGAAAGTACCAATCATGAAGAAAGCATTGAAAGAAGAATAAATGAACTGGGTGGTGATGTCCTTAGAACAGGACAGCATCATCAATGGGACAGGATCACATACAAAATGGTTGATAATATTTGGGCCACAGTAGGGTAGCTGTGAAATGAAAACAAATGGAGTAAAAAAAAGGATGAACCCACAGGACCATCCAAAGACAAGGAGGCCAGTGCAGAGCTGTCTGGTCATGATGCGTGGATAATGGAGAGGGTGGCAGATGGCAAGGTACCTGTCAAAGGCCAGGATGCAAAGGTAGAATCCCTCATCATACCCGAAGGAGAAGAAGAAGTAAAACTGTGCAAAACAACTCACAAAGGAGATGGCTTTCGTTGTAGAGAGTAAGTTGGCCAATAAATTTGGTACAGTTGTGGTGACATAGCATATTTCCAGGAGAGAGAAATTCCCCAAGAAGATGTACATGGGGGTGTGAAGGCGGCGGTCTCCCCGCACAGCACAGGCGATGGCTGTGTTCCCCATGAGGGTCAGAGTGTAGGCTACTGAGAAGAGCCCGAAGTAGAGGAGCTGCCGTTCTGGACTGGAGGGGAAGCCCAGGAGGATGAAGTGGGTAACAGAATTTGTGTTTTCCTTGTGGGACACATTTATTGATGTAGAAGACATGGAGATGACAAAGGTTATTGAAAGTTGATGTAGAATGTTGATTTTTCCTGGAACATCAAATTTATTATTAATTTTGTATGATAGTAAATAATCAAACTGTTGCTTAAGCAGTAAAACTGAGGTTTACATGAGCCAGCCATAAACAAATGACTTTGTTTTAATAAGTCACAAATATTAAAACAAGGGAAAAATGAATTTGAGACAATTTTACCTTGATAAGAACTGTGGACTAGATACTAGAAATGCAAAGTTTTGTGATTGTTGTGATTCACCAATTAAAAAGTCTCCTCTTTCATCTGTTTGTGTGTATTATTGATATTGTACTCCTTTTCTGAGTACGTGGAATTATTACAAAAGATTCGTGAATATTTTATAATTTCTTTATGATTTACAGCAAGTAATAATAAAATACTAAATCAAGATATTTTAAAGGACTCTGTCTCAATATACTGCCAGATGGGGCTCAAATTAGTATTTACTTTCACTTTCAGTTAATCCAATTTAGTCACGGTGTTTTAAAGTGGTAGTGAAAAAAATACTTGTCACTTAAGAATATATGATCTTTTATTCTTTTATGCTATGTGTTGTATCTATATTAACGTTCAGTATGAAAATGCTTTCTTTCTTTTTTAGGCAGCTCGATGCAGTATATAGTACACAATATACAGTATGCTGTAAGGAAGATTCCTATGCTTTGGTCTCTAAACTACTTTGGGTATATGCTTTTGATGTACTTCTATGTGCATGTGAGCTAGCTATGCTTACCAACTAACCTGTGGGAAAGTAGCTGGTCTGAGAGTCTGTGGCCAGCTTCAATGTACTGACACTTTTTAGCCACAATTATGTCAGCTGCAGGGAAAAATGAAAAGTTCATATATTTTATAATTGTGAGGGTTTTTATAATTCTTTTTCACTGCTTTCCCCCATATATTTCTTTTTCTTTCTACTAGACAGTCCTTTGGTATCTTTTTACATCTTACTGTGATGCATCCTCTAGTCTTTCTCATATAGAAAAATCTGAAACATGCATTTCTCCCTGTCCTTGGGTACTTCCAGGCCACATAGTAGTTACTGAATCAGAATTTAATTCTGGATGGGCATCGTGGTGCATGCCTGTAGTCCCAGCACTCAGGAGCCTGAGGTAGGAGTATTGCATAAGCCCACAAGTTCATGACCAGTCTGGGCAACATAGGGAGACCCTGTCTTAAACAAATAAGCAGACAAATAAAAAAAACAAATCCCTCCAATTTTGTTTCCTTAGCACCTTATTCTGATCCATTTTATTAGGCAATGTAAGTCTTTAAAATATTATTTTAATTTTTTATTTTAATGTAATACAAATAGATATTAATAAGGAAAATATAAAAACATTCTTCTATAAAAAAACAAATCTCATAACACAATAATTAGAGAATAACAGTGGTCCATATACAGTGTATCATGATTTTGAAAGAATGGCTAAAATGTTACTCCAGAGTACAAGTCATGGCGAAGAAAGATCCTCTCTTACAAAGAAGAAACAAACAAAAGGACAAAAATTTTCTTGATTGTATCATGTAGTGTTGTAAGTGTCAGAGAAACAGCTGTGGCTATGATAAATCTTGCCTTCATAGAGTTTATAAATGTGGGGTTAATAGTAAAATTTTAATATATTTTTGTTGAATTTCAACTCGTTTTCCACTTCTGGAAATATCTTTGCCTTTTATAACAAATATTCAATAAATCAAGAAATATTTTTCCAGTTAAGAACATATAATCTTGAGTCTGAGAAATCCTTGACATATTTGTTTATAGGAAGGCAATATCAGGGTTTTTCTGGTCACTATACACATAGAGGACTGACTTTCACTCAAAATTAGTTGTTTGCAAACTTTCATTTCCCTTGAGCCTGTATAAAAATTAATGTAACAAATTAAGCCTGCTGAATCCTTGGGTCCAAGGGTTGCCTCAAGTTAGTCCGTTAAATGTTTTTAAGGAAATAATTTTCTCAGTTACAAAAGTCTTTTGGAGAGTCATGTCCCCTAGTGTCTTGTTTCAATAATTTATATTTCAATGGAGTATCTTTTTGTGCTATAGGTATTCTTTTTTTTTTTTTGTGGGTACCGGGGGGTCGACCTCAGGACCTCGCATGCCAGCAGGCGCCCGTGCCGCTGAGCGATATCACCGGCCCCTTTTTCGTATGTGGGATCCGGGAGTCGAACTCGGGCCCTCGCGCTTGCCGGGCAGGCGCTTAAGCCGCTGAGCCATCTCACCGGTGCTATAGGTATTCTTGTTTACTCAGGATCCTCTTAACTGTTTCAGTTAATTTTATTTTTTAAGAGAAGTGTCATTTGTTTCAAATCATCACTGGAACTTACCTTACTTGTTTCAGATTATTTCCTGGTGATCATACTTGTCTAATATCATAATTTATAGAAAATCCTGTGCATCCAATGTCAACAACACATACGGATGTAATATTTTTTTTATTTAAGAAAAACATATAACACCAGTACATATTACTAAAAAAATACTTAATCTAATGGAATCAAAAAGAAATGTAGAAGTTTGGGAAGAAGATATCTCTGGAAAGAGAAATCTGCCCTATTCACTCTCCAGGTAACAAAAATCCAATTAAATAAAAATTTTTATCTAGATATTTAGCAGTTAATATACATCCTTTCTTAAATCTTAAACCTCTTTATATGTATATCAATTATTCATATTTTAAGAGGAAATGAGAAATAAGTGAAAAATATTCTTCAGAACTCATGGAAATGAGAAATCTAAATTCCCATTTTTAGGCTTAGTTTTTGCCAGTTTTATTCTAATGAAGTATTTTTCAGTTTGTCAAAGACAAGAAGAAAATTAAGTTGAATTAATAAAGTAATTTTTGCAAAGTACTGAGTGCAGATGACTCACGCGTTAAAATGTTTTCAGTCACTCCTTGCATGTGCATGAGATTGGAGATGAGAGAGAAAATATTTCTCCACGGAGCAGTAGAAAAGCGAAGGACTTCCAAGAAATAGGATGATTGAGTTTATAATCATTCATGGGTTGCAGAGTCAGCCCTGATAGAAATTATTTTTCCAACTTCAAGGTACATGTTAATGGACAAGTGAAAGTCAAGATAAAGGATAAATATGTATATGTGTATATATTTGCTTTCATCATGGCCTTTTGAGATTTGGGGCTCTCAGTGATTTGATTACATTTCTTCAAGAAAGGAGATCATTTCTGAATTTCATTTACAATCAAATGCCAAATCATACTATCCCCCAAAGAATAGTAAGATATAAAAGTAAACCCTATCTTTTCTTTCTTCTCTAGTATCCATGTATTGTAAAAGCTTCCTGGGTAACAGCTAAGTAGTAGAAGAGACTGCCATAACAGCTAAAATAAGAAGTTCTATTAGGTTCTCTATATCTATTTTGAAGAATAAGGAGGAGGAGGAGGAGGAAGAGGAGAAGAAGAAGAAGAAGAAGTAGTAGAAGAAAAAAATAATCATTCTCTGCACATCAAATATCTGTACTTACATAGTTTGATAGATATATTTGAGTTGCAATTTATGTAGAACATAAAGAATTGGCAGTTGAAGAAATTTAATTGGCATTCAGTTATTCTACAAATACTTTTTAAATGCTTTACTGAGTGCCAAACATCAGTTCAGATCCTTGTGATATTGTAGAAAACCCCCCCAAATTCCTGCTTTCACATTATTTATATTCTATTGTAAAGAAAAAAATAAATAACCTAAATAAGACAATTGCATAATATGCAGAAATTAATATGGAGGAAAATGAAGCATGGAGTACGGATGGAATGTTAAGAATGGGAGATTATGACTTTAGAAAAAAGGATAAGGAATGCTGCATAGAGAATATGACATTTAAGCAATGCCTTGAACTGAGAGAACAAACCAAGGTTATCTAGAGGAGTTATATTTCTGGTAAAAGCAACCATCAATTATAGTAAACAGTACAGAGGACAGTAGAACATGTTGGGGAAATAGCAAGCAGGCCAGTGTGGCTATTGCAGGGTAAGCAATGGGCAAAGTAGTAAGGTAGATGGCAGAGGGATAGTAGGGGAGAGGCATTAGTTTAAGACGTTTGTACAGATTTTATGGTAAGGTATTTTAAATACTGCTTTAGCTATAAGAAAGTGTCAGTGGTAGTATCTGAGCAGAAAGTAAATCAATCTAGCTAGTTTTTCTTTTTAAACTTTAAAACATTATACCTAACAGTGCACATTATAATTATATAGTTCCCTGAATTATTAAAACTGCACACAAGCACTTAACCACCCCCTTGGAAAAGTAATAGCACGTTATCTAGTATCTAAAAAGCCTTACTGTGACCATTCCAAATACTACATCTTTCTTCCAAAAGTAATCACCATTTTGTCAATTTGCCTGTTTTTGATAGACATAAACTCATATAGTACATGTACTTCATCTTGAATCTTTCTCTCATACTTATATATGTAAATTTATCTGTGTTCTTTCACAAAACTGTAGTTTATTGACTCTCATTCCTATGTAATATTCCTTTGTATGTACATGCTACAAGCCTCCATCCTTAGATATTTGGCTTATATCCAGTTTTTGGCTGCTATGAATAATGGTTCTGTGGGTAATATGATTCATATCTATTGGTACACGCTTATAAGAGTTCATGTAGTATGTATATGAAATTACTAGTACTTAGAGAATACATGCATTCAACTTTAATGGATAGCATCAGAGAGTATTTTAAAACTGGCTATCCAAATGTACACTTTTATTAGTAATACACGATGACTACCATTGCTCTGTATCTCTTGCCAGTTTGTGTTATGTCAGTTTTTGAAAGCAAAAACATTTGGGAAAAATGTGGTAGTGTTGTGCAGTTTTAAGTTGCATTCGTTTTGTAACCAATGTGATTGAATACATTTTGTTATGTTTTTGGCCATTTAGATAAACTTTTCCCAGAAATGATTTTTAAGTTGCATTCCCTTTGTAACCAATGTGTTTGAATACATTTTCTTATGTTTTTGGCTGTTTAGGTAAGCTTTTCCCAGAAATGATTTTTTAAGGATCTTGCCCATTGTTTTCTATTGGGGGATGTATTATTATTTTAAAGGTTAAAAAACTGTGTATGAGGTCTCCGTCTCCTCTGCTTTTGAAGATGTGGTTGTCTCTGCCTACAACCTGGTTACCTTGTGACCTGCAGGTGCTGGCAGATCTGTAGAGAAGATCCTAGGACACTTTAGCAGCTAGGAAATGGAATCTGTGAGGTAGAAATTTCAGGATGGCTAAATAGAGGGTCCAAGCACTCATCTCCACAAAGAGGAATCAAAGAAAAGGTATGAAGTTGAATTTTGAGGTGAGGGACACCTCAAGCAGAGCCCTGGAAATGAGCGAGAGAGAGACTGGAATTTTGTAAGGTTCAGAGACCTAAGACAATACCACAATAAAAGAAACAAAATGTCCCAGCTTCTGTCATCCCTGCTCCCCAGACAGAGGAGGGAGAGTCTCCCTTTTGCAGAGCTAAGAGTGAAAAAGAGTCCCAGAAAAACTCCATCAGTGCAGAGGCTGGCAATCTTGGCATTGAAAAGTTTCACAATCCTCTCAGGCTTCCAGCCTACTTAGATAAGTAAACTGAAATCTGTGTAGTAGTCTTATTAGTCATATTTTGGAGAAGGAGTTCACACAGTCTCCCAACAATACCCAGGGATACTACAGGAAGGAAACATCTTGAGAAGGGACTGTCTGAAATTAGAACATTTTACATTTCTAGTCTTCTCGTTTTTCTTCATATGAGATATATTAGATATATATACAATTATTTTCAAATTTAGAGTTATAGTGCATGCCAGTCATTAATACTTTTGTTCGATATTACATGTTGTCTTTTCCCATGCATAGCATTAAATATTCTAGAAGCACGATTCTTAATAGGTTCATAGCACTAAATATCATTGAAGAATGAATATTTTGGGTGCATGATACTCTATTTTTTATCAATGTCCTTTATCATTCTGCTTGGGGACAATTATACTTTCATGCAAAATTTCTGGAAATATGAAATGTTCTTGGAAATAGATCATATGTGTGCTCTATAGAGATATTTATCTCCTTTTTGCCAATTTGAACTTTGTAGCAAGTTAAGTCATCATTGGTTAGAGGTAAATGGAAGGCAGTAGAAAACAGAATACTATAGTATGACTCAGAGAGACAGACACTAGATCCAAATTTTATTATATGCAAATTGTCATAGGATAGTAAATCATCTAATCTTTATATATTTAGATTCCTCAATGTCAATAGAAAAAAAAAACTGCTTTCGCTCATTTAATGCCTTTATGTGAGAACTTCAAGAGTTAGAAAAACTCAAGTTTTGGACCCCTGAGGAACAGCAAACATGGTTTCAAACTCACTTCAGAGCACTGACAAATAGCTTGTTGATTCTTTTTCCATTATTCTGGAATAATAAAACCTTTTACCAAACAAGTGAACATACTGCTTCTAACAGAGGCAGAATGAATCCATTTTGAAAAATGTTCATGGTACTCTGATAACCTTTATATGTATTCTTTTTTAAAAAATTATTTCAGTTTATTAGTACTTGTGTGTAGTACATATTTACATTTCTTGTGGGAAGTTGGTACATGTACAGAACATATCCAAATTTCTTTTTCATCCCTTCTCCTTCCCTGCCTCCTTCCTCCACCCACTTCTTGATTCCCTTCCTTTTTTGGTGGGGTTGATACATGTTTGCAGTACATAATGTTTACATTCCTTGCAAGGAATTTGTAATATATTATTTTGGAGGTCTTGTGAAAGGCCTGGCAACAGTATCAGAATTTTTTTGAGGTTTTGAAACTTTTTTTTGCTTATTTCCAGTTATTTCAAATATGCTTCCCACAGGGATTAGGTATCCTCATCTGTGCCATTTTTAGTGCCAAAAGGAAGCTTGAAGCAAGAATCGCTGAGAAAAACCCTTAGTGAGCATGCGCAGTGATGTGATATACAAACCACTGTCGAAAGATACTCCCGCATGCCTAAATCGCTCACAGCCCTTAATCTTCTCTTTCTTGTCCTGCTTTCCTTAGCCTTCTCCGAAGTTGCTCACAGAAAGAATCCCACTTCTCCCTCCCTCGATGCAAATCAAAATAGTCCTCCTTCTGGAGCCACCGTGTGAGACGGTGGTAGCTACATAGTTTCTGCCTATCGATAGGCTCCAGAAACAGCAGCAGCAGGCGGGCCATCCCGGGCCTGGCCACCAAGTGGTAGGTCGCAAACCTTAACTCCAGATTGCACCAGGTACTTTTCAGGGCCTGGCAGCTGAGCACACAGAGAATGGCTCTGCTAATCTCCATGCTGGCAACCGTTGCATCCATCCTGTCCTGCCCAAGTCCGAAGTCCCTGTCTGGCAGACATAGCCTCAAACCCTCACCCATTGGAGGAGGCTTCTCCAGGGCAGGAACCAGTTCTTCCAGCACCCAGGCTCGGTCCTGCTCACAATAGGATATAAAGACATCATAATGGAGTTGTCTTCTGAGACCACGCCCACATAATTTCCACCACCAGGCATGACAAAGATTCCGGAGGTGGTGAAGCCAGTACCACTTGGGACACCCAAGTAGTGCAAGGATAGACATCAGGAATACAAGAGTGAAGCTGGCGAGAAAGCCCTGAAACTCAGGTTCATGTGGGCAGTGATCAGAAAGGAAGGAGAGGAGTGGAGTCTTGGAGTAGTCAGAAGCATTTGCCACGCAGATGGATTTCTCCAGCCCATACACAAAGGTGTTGGGAGACCGTGTTGCCCAAGGACCCACCCAAGAGCTTTCACACTGGCAGGTGAAGGTGACATCTGAGAAATAAACATATTGTGGCATCTGGGGGATTAGCTCCTGAAGGCTACTGTCCAACCCTAGGGAGTATTCAGAGTTGAACAGCAGCAGCTGGAGGTGGCCCAAGTCCCTGAAGGTGGACATGGAAAGGGTCCCAGGATTCAGGTGGCTCAATGCCAGCACCTGTAATTGAGGCACTTGCTTCAGAAGTGTCTCCAGCTTCACTGAACTGAACTCAGAGAGGAAGTTTAGGTCTCCCAACTCCAGCACTTTCAGCCTAGGCATGCCAAACAGACACATGTTATTTGTGTCCATGTGATCAGACCAGAAGTGCAAGTGCTCTAGGAAAGGAAGCTGTGGGAAAAATTTCTGAGGCTGATGGCTTGAGAAAATGTAGGAACTGACGCCTCTCAGAGTGAGGTAACGCAGGGAAGGGAAATAAACTGTGGTGTTGTATGAAAACTTCACATTGGAAGTTTGTAAGGTAAGATTCTCCAAGAACAAGAATGGCTCTTCATTGCGGACTATGAACTCGATGCACCCTTCAGCCCTCACCTCCAAGCTGAGCAGTGCTGGAGGCCAGGGAGGGTAGATGTCCAGCGTATCAAGAGAACCCAGTTGCAGATAGCTCAGCTTGTGGGGACCCTGGAGCTGCTTGCCTGGGATGTGCTCTAAATAGGTGCCCAGGAGGTTCAGTGAAGTGAGGGCAGGAAGAGAGGAGAGCCAGCCTGGATTTAGAACCTTAATTTGGTTCCAACTCAGGTCTAGGGTCTTCAGCCACCTGAGTCCCTCCAGACTACCATTGATTAAGTTGGAGATGTTGTTGCCACCCAGCCAGAGCTCCTGAAGTTGAGGAAGAAAGGAGAAGGCCCCATATGGCAGATTACAGAATGCATTGTAGGACAGATCGAGCACTCTTAGCTTTGCACTAACCAGTCCTTCTGGGAGCACCAAGGTTGAGCCCAGGTTATTCATGGACAGGTTGAGCCTCTGAAGCTGGGGCAGGGCACTCAGGAACCTGATGGGAAGTGATTGGAGGCCGTTGTCATGAAGGCTGAGGAGTTCCAGGGAGTGGCAACTTGCAAGATCTGGATCCTCTATGTTTTGGATTTGATTTCTCCCAAGATCAAGTGCATGAAGGGCAAAGTGCCCTGTCACATTCCCAGGCAGCTTTTTTACACCTGTACCCACAAGAGAGAGGAAGTCCAGATGGAGCAGTCCTGAGCCTAGGAGGCCTAATGAACTTAATGGGGTGCTATCCAATCTCAGGGAATGCAGCTGGAGGTCATGCAGAGCTCCAACACCTGCCTGGCTCAGCTGCAAGTTGTATGACAAATCCAGTACCTCCAAAAAGGATACCGATGGTCTGGGGCTGCCTGTAAGAGAGGAACCAGGCACAAGATTTGAGAAGAGCCTCTGCAGTTCCTGCAGCTTTGTCAAGCAGCTGTGCCTCAGGGTCAGACAAGTAAGGCTAATTGGCAGCTGGATGTTCTGACTATAATTCAGGCAGTAGCCTTGAAAGGAAAGGCTATTCAGTAATATGAGGGGCTCCAGAGCATCTGGAGGGAGGAATAGACTCAGGCAACAGGGAGCATGATGCTCAAAGTAAAGGTGCTGAAGCTGGTCCAATCCTTGAAAGGCCTTAGAGGTAACCTTGAGATTGCCCAGCTGCAGCCTCAGAAGCTGTAGGGAGGAGAAGTCAGCAAAGGCATTGGCTGGCAGGATAGGAACCATTCCTTGGAGGCAAAGTGCTTCTCTATCCCGGGGCACTGCTCTCAGGGTCTGAGCCACATCTTTAACATTGGAGCATGATGCGAAAAGATACAGTCCTGGGGCCAAGGAACAGAATGGGATGTAGTAGGAGAGGTTAGCCAGTAGGGAGCTGTCTGCTATGGTGCAGTCAGGAGCAGTCCATGCCCGGCTCACCAAGCCATGGCTCACAAAAGCCAACAGTAAGAGAGGCAGGAGAGCAGAGGAGAAGAGAGGGTTTTCCATCCTCGGCACTGCTTCTAGGAAAAAAGAGAAAAGAATAAGAGTGTCAAATCCTACATGAATGGACAATCCCATCCCAGGGCTTCTAATACACATAACATCAGTGGCATTTCTGGGACATACTGGAGAAGGAGCTCTGTGAGTGTGGTAGTAGTGAGACAAGTGACTGAGTAGGAGACCCGGGTTGTGCTCACTCACAGTTGGTTCCACGTGGGTGGAGAGTTAGAGGAGACAGAAGCAGAGAGGGCAGCAAGGAGACCCAGATGCTTGTAGCTTGTGGTAGATTCCAGGACAGAAACGGATGATGTTTTCCATTCTTCATGCTCCCCAGCTCAGATTCTTAAATTAGCTTAGATTCTTAAATTCTTTGGAGGAAATCCATATGAATGGGCTCATTTTAAAACTAGACAGAAAATTTACTTGTCCATGACAGAGTGAATTGAAAAAGGAAAAAAAAAAAGGATGATATTACAAACAGAAAGACACAAATGTATCCTCTTACTTTGTCCTTAACTGTGTGACATACGGTTCTGGTCTTACTATCTTTATTTTACTCATCAGCAGTAGAATGTCAAAGACTCTAAGTTACTTGCCAAGATCGAAGAAATAAAAAGTGGCAGCATTAGGACAGTAGTCCAATTTTTCTACCTTTAAGGTGTGTTTCTACCAAAGAAGTCCTCAGGCCGGACAAAGGAAACATTTCAAGTGAATTCTATTGTCGAGTTTATGGAAAATAGACAGTCTTACAAGCTAGTTTGGGCAAAACTTCAAGAAAGTACATAACCAGAGTAATGGAGTTGTAAAGAAGTTAAAGGAACCATAAGGTCCTGCTATGTTTGTTTTCAGAACTTCTGTAAGTAGGAGATTGCATTGACCTTTTTCTAACTGTTACTTATTTTTCTACTACTGGCTTTTGTGAAATGAGAAGTTACCACATGTCCCCCCTTTAGGTCCTTAAAAGGAGGTAAAGAGGCAGTAGGGCAGAGTGGTGCTCTGGGCACCATACACATCAGTTAGTCAGAAGTGAAATGTTTTATCCTCCTGTGAGGTTTTGGGCTTCTTCAGTAACTCACAGCCTTGGGAAAAGAAGGATTTAATATTGAAAAACACAAATGTGTCTGTTTTTTTTCTTGCACTACCAGGAGGATGACATGCCAGTGTGCTAACATAAAGGTGGCTTTGCAGCACCAAAGCTGTCTTTCCTTGAGTAATATCCCTTCGACTCATAGGATCATCATAGTTGTATGCACCTCTGACTTCAGTGAAGAGTTCTAGGAGGCCTGAGAAGGGGCTAAGAATTCATCATTGACACGATCTAGCCTCAAAGTGGATGGAATTTGCTGTCCCAGATTCTTTTCATAGACCTTCCCTGGCAGTTTCGAAAGGCTGTTTCTTAAGCCTTGATATCTCATACAGTATGCCTTGTTATTCTTGGCCTTCCCCCTCCACTCTACTATTTAGGGAGATTTCTGGGGCTGGGATAGATCTCAGACCAAACACGCAGAATGAGCAGATTCTACTAACATAAATTCTGAGCTATAGAGCAGTCCTTTGTCCTCAGGGATCAGGCCTGATACATTACCAGAAGGCACACTTCGATCACCCACAAATGTAATAGCTCGTTTGACCAGTTAAAATTGTGGCAAACCTTAACCCAAATTTCTCCCTTGAACTCTGCCTAGACCCTGCCTATCTCCTGGTCTCTGGCTTCCCCTGAAGAGAGGAAAGGTCTCTATGCAGGGACAAACCTTTTGCTTTCTTCCCTGTCAATTCCACTAACTACTCTTCCACCTTGTCCACAAAACTCCCTTGGCACAAGAGAAGCAGTGTGTTTACCTTTGCGCAGAAGAAAAGTAGGTCAGTGCAGACAGAATTGAAGTTTCTCAAGAAAGCTTTCTTATCTTCTCCTGCAGCAAAGGTGTCAAAACCTTTTCTCTTGTGATTCCTCCACCATGGCCTCAGCTCTGTTGTATATGAGTGTGACACCCCTTTTATTAGCTAAGGTGGGAAGGTCCAGGGAAAAAAAGAGAGTGCTTTGTTAACCTCTTAACGTCTCCCCAAACTGCACATTTTCTCTTCCTTTTTTGTCCCAATGACTTTTTCTATTTTATGATTTCCTTTTTCCTCACCTCGTTTGAGAATTTCAGTTCTCATTTACTTTGTATCATATCCTCCTTAAGTTTGAAAGAATAGGTCCCTCTTTATTTTCCAGAACAGTTTTCTTCTCTGAAATAAGAGTGACCCATCTCCAACATTTCTACCCTCCCCTCTGTGCATGCTCCCCAAAAGTCTTAATGTCAAGCTCCTTTAAAGCAGAAAGACTAAATGCAGAGGAACCTAAAATCTTACTGGAAGGCACTCTTCCTTCCCACTGAGTTTGGAAGTACAGAGCAAAGGCAGAAGAGGAAAGGCTGATTTCTGTCTAAATGGTAGAATCTTATTTTGCAGAGCATATGGGCCATGGGAAGCTTCTGGGAGGAAGCCATAAAACTAGAACTGGGTTGCGATAACTTATCATTCCAATGAAAGAAAGATCCCCATGTTTAGATTAATATATTGACTAAAACCTTTTTGAAAACTTGAATACTTTTTGCCCTTTTTTTTTTTTTTTGTGTGTGTGTGGGTACCGGGGCTCGAACTCAGGACCTCGCGCTTGCCAGCAAGTGCTTATGCCCCTAAGCCATCTCACTGGCCCCGCCTTTGTTTTTGCAATACCAATGATATAAGTTTGATTTTGGAGATACTTAAATAGTTTTTCATCTCTGGTTTCAAGCATCTTAGGATCTATAGTATCTCAATTTTTTATTATATTTTTATGTTGAAAATTTTTCTATGCACTAAATTGTTTCCCTTGCTGTTTATTTGTATCCTTGTTTAAGAAGAGGATCAACCTCCTAATTGGAGACTTTTGAGAAAAGGGGCCTCTTCTAAACTTCCACTACTGTATTTATCTTCTTATTTTATGCTTCAACTTCAATTTTATTCTGGTGACAATGTGGTCAGCTCAAAAAATTTAATGTTGCAGCCTCCCTTGGTAATGGTAGTCATCTTTGAAATATATGTTCAAGCAATAGCATAAGTGGTTTGCCTGTTTTGCTGCCCATAGCTTCTGCTGTTGAGTTCAAATGGTAAGTTTTTTTTTTTTTTTTTTTTTTTTTTGTGGGTACCGGGGGTCTACCTCAGGACCTTGCGCGTCAGCAGGCGCCCGTGTCGCTGAGCCATATCACTGGCCCTTTTTACTTATGTGGGTTCTGGGAGTCGAACTCGGGCCCTCGCGCTTGCCAGGCAGGCGCTTACGCTGCTGAGCCATCTCACCGGCCCCGGTAGGATATTTTTGAGAGAAGAAACATATACTAAAACTTCTGGGTCCTTTGACAGATATTAGTTTCCTTTTTGCTTCTAAATCTTAAGTGAATAAAATTTGGAGTAACTGAATTATACTAAAAAGTAATTATTATTTATTTCAACCCTTGAATCCTGGGTCCTTTGCTTCTTTGGAGGTAGTTGAATTATCATTTAAAAATGGCTTTGCTTTTGTTAAGATAATTGAAACTGTATGTTTTGATAGATAAATGGCTTATGTTATTTAAAAGAGGTGAACATTTGAGATATGTCATTAGAAAAAACACAGATAAATAAGAAGCTAGTGGGCCAGTGAGATGGCTCAGCGGCTTAAGCGCCTGCCTGGCAAGTGCGAGGTCCTGAGTTCGACTCCCGGTACCCACATTCGAATAAAGTGCCGGTGATATCACTCAGTGGCATGGGCGCCTGCTGGCACCCTAAGTCCTGAGGTCGACCCCTGGTACCCACCAAAAAAAAAAAAAAAGCTAGTAATTCAAACTCTCTTTTAATAAAAGTTGATTCTTATAATAGTGAAAAGTAGGAGGCTTAGGGCAGAGGTAGAGATATGTAGATGGGAGGTCCATGGGGAAACAGGGAAACATTCCTTTTTGGGAAGATTCGTATGCAAGGTATATACCTCCATTTCCTCTGTCTGTCTCTGTCTCTGTCTCTCTCTCCCAGTATCCAGAATAAAATCCTCAAGGCCAGAGTTTGACAAGACCCCTCACTCCTATACACAAAGAGCTGATTGTGAGTAAAATACAAACACTAGGGGGCCTAAGTCCTCCTCTTCACAAAGTACCCACAGGGCACTCTAAAGGCAACACTGTCAGCCTCATCATACAGTGCATCATGATCCTTTATACACAGAGTGGGGGGAGACTTAGGGAAGTGGTGTCTAAAAGCCTTGTTCTAAATTATATATTCACTTATAAATATTAATTTTTTAAACTTAAAACCCACTGTAGATTAGATGAGATATATGTTTATCATAGAAAAATCAGGCAGATATTAATATTAAAGATGAGACAAAGAATCTAACCTTACCATGACTTTATATTTATGTAAGATTATGTGATAATTTTGTTACGGTCTGCCTTTTTTTACTCAATAACATTTTGCGTTTTACATTTTTACAGAAATCTTCACATAATTTGTAGAGTCATCATTATTATTATTATTATTGTTATTGTTTTTTTATGTGGGTACCAGGGGTTGAACTCAGGACCTTGCACTTGCCAGCAGGTGCTTGTGCCACTGAGCGATATCACCGGCCCTTTTTTCCTTTCTTTGTGGGTTCTGGGAGTTGAACTCAGGACCTCGGCCTTGCCAGGCAGGTGCTTATGCTGCTGAGCTAACTCACCGGCCCTAGAGTCATTATCTTAAAACAAGTCATTTGTTTCTACTATTCCTTCCTTGGGTAAAGCCAGCCCTTCGGTCTGTATGGTCATGGAGTTCTGAAGGTAGTTCCAGGAGGGGGTGCACAGCTGGGCAGAACTGTTACTGAATTTAAGTCAGCATGACTGGTTCCTTCACTTATTGTACATGGCCTTGGACATATGTTTGCCTTTCAAGTTGCATTATGAAATAAATGTGAAAATATTTATCCTCCTATGTGACAAAAATTGTGAAGATAAACTGAGAAATTATGTGAAAGTGTAAAGAGCTTTATAAATAAAATAATCTGGGCCTGGTGACTTGACCTGTAATCCTGGCATGAAGTTTACCTGTCTCGGTAATTTGGAGATAAAATACTACACACCTGACTTCAAGCTGTCATAAGCAGTAAATAAAGTAGTATATAGAAATGACTTAGAACAATGACTCCAAATGTTTATTTTTTTAATGATATTTGTCATAGACAAATTTTCACGCACATTTATATGAAAAAGATGTCAGGTTCTACATTATGTAGAAAAATAGTTTTCAAACAAATATACAGGGATGTGCATCCTGAAAGACATGAAGTCATTTTGGACGTGAACACTACATATTTTAAAGAAATTTTTTCTCCAATCTAGTCTCTACAGCCATGCTCTAGGAAGTCTCTTGGTATTATTAGGTGAAAGATATGTTTGTGCTTCTTTTAGTAATAATATCTATCTCTTTTTAAATGCTATAAGCCAAAAGCATTAATTAATCAATTTAAATAAATTATGGAATAAAGAGGGATCGATACAGAAGTGTCGTGATCTTCAGCAGCGCCCCTAAAATGAAGCTATCATAGTTTGGCATGGACCAGATCTCTAAATGACTTCCTGCTTCCGGAAGAACGACTTTGTGCTACACAAAAATAAAGAATGCAATTTGCTTGTCATATATTCTGCTGGGACTTGGCCTCAATAGAATTACAAAAGTCTGACTCTTCCAGATCTTTAAAACATTAATGATTATGTATTCTCTGAGGAACCAGTAGAGTAGGGACAACTTCTCTACAACCTTTTTGTTCACCTGTAACACGGATTTCAAAAAACTTCCAGAAGACTCAGGTTAAGGAAAAATAAGACATGCTATGTCACATATTGTTCAGACATGAAGCTGAGGAACATTTCAAATGTCCCTGTCTATATGTTGAAGGATATAGAGCCCAATGAGGAAAATGTTGAGGTACAGACATTTTAGGATATTGAATAAAAGTTTATAGAATTTAGAAATAAGTTAGAAGTACAGCATGGCAGAACTCTTCAGATATGCAAGGAAAGTAAAAGAAGCACTAACACTTAGGCTACTTGAGAGAAAAACCTATGGCTTTCCTATTAATGTGAGTAAAGGATTTACTTTTACTGATTAGCATCCCTTCCCATGTCTTATGACATTTGAGGGCTACGGGGTATGACTAAGACACCCAGGTGAGAATGAATGCTTACATCAAGTAGGGTGAAATATTCAGGACATCAGGAGTGTGTGTTCTAGAAACACTGGTTCTGAAGAGACTGCTTAAAATGACCAAAACATTCCTCACATTGAGAGACTAAGGAGGAAAATATTATTCAGACATTTATTACCTCTTAGTTATTCTGCTTTAGTCCCTACTAACTCCTGAAATGTAGTTTAGATACTGTTATCTACCTGATCAAAAACTCTCAATAGTTTCGTTATTTACAAAGCCCAAATTCCTGAATTGTCCTTCATTTGACTTCAAATTATTTTCCTCATCTTTCATGTGACATGATACCTTACTGTACTTTTGATTGGTATTTCTCTGATAATGAGGTTAGGCATTTTTTCATGTACTTGTTGACATTTGTGTTCTTTCTTTTGAGAAATATTTAGTCAGCTTTTTTGTCCATTTTTAATTGGATTACAGTATTTGATATTTTTGGCATTGAATAGTTTGAATTCTTCATATATTTTGGAGATTAATCCTTTGAAAGATATATGATTTGCAATTATTTCTCCTATTCTGGATGTTGGCTTTTCATTTTGTGGATTATTTCCTTGCTATATGGAAATTTTTAGTTTGATATTATTCACATTTAAAATGAAACAGACATAAGCATCCTTTGGTGGGTCCCAGAGCAGCAGGGAGTTTGAATGTCTTTTTCCATTTCACTTTTCTGACTGCAGAAACCACTGGGGAACCTTCTGACTGTGGAGCTGTGCAGTCTCGGGCAAGGGATAGTGTTGCCAGAGAGAACCATTCCTCCTTCCCTAGGAATGGGATTCTTCTCAGATTTGCAGAGTTTTTTCTTTAGCACTTTAAGTGTATCTTCCCAGTTCCTGCTGCCCGACAAGCTCTCTCCTGGGACAACTCAGGTTTGTTACCTTATGGTAGCTTCCTTGCATGTGAAAAGCTGTTTTGCTCTTGTTGGTTTCAAAGTTCTCTTTGACTTTTGACAAATATTTTATCTTTTTTTATTTTAATTTAATTTTGCTACTGGGGATCAAAGCCAGGGTCACTTTTTTTTTTTGTGGGTACCTGGCGTCAACCTCAGGACCTCGCGTGCCAGCTGGCACCCATGCTGCTGAGCGATATCACTGGCCCTTTTTTCGTATGTGGGTTCCGGGAGTCGAACTCAGGACCTCGCGCTTGCCAGGCAGGCGCTTATGCTGCTGAGCTATCTCACCGGCCCCATAGGGTCACTTTCATACTGAGCTACACCCTATTCCTTTTTCATGTTTGAGATGAGTTATAACCAGTTTGCCCATACTGGCTTCGGTTTATCCAACAAGTAGCTGGGATTACAGGTGTGTGTCATTGTGCCTGGCTGCTTTTGACAATTTGTATTATTTTGGGGGTTCATCTAGTTGATGTCCTTTGGACTTCTTCAATCTAGATGTCCATTTACTTCCCTAGTTTTTGAAAATTCAGCAGTTATTTTAACAAGCTTTCTAGTCCTTTGACTCTCACTTCTTCTGAAACTCCCCTGAAATATACGTTAGTCCACTTGCCGGTGTCCCATAAGGCCTCTAAGCTTTCTGCACTTTTTCATAGATTTTTTTTTCTTTTTTGCTACTGTTGAATTATTTGCAATGACCTATCTTCAAGTTCGCTAACTCTTTCTTCTTGATGTAGTCTGTGTTGAATTCACAGTTTCGGTACTGTGTTTTTTAGCTTCATTATTTCTGAATGATACTGTAAAAATACTTCCTGTGCCTTTTTGTGGCTCTCATATTGTTTATGTATTGTTGTGGTGAGTACCTGGCTGCCAGTTGTTTTGAATTTTCTATACAATAAATCATACAAGGCCATATGATTAAGGTTGGTTTCCTGAGATTTATCTTACTTATCTGGCAATGTTTTGCTTGTTTCCTCATTTTTCTTGACTCTGTGTGTGATATAGATTCATTAGGCAAAGCAAGAATGTCTCCTGCTTTTTGTCCCCTATAGTTGGAATAAATCCAGGGCCTTTGTAGTGAGCTATATTACCAGCTCTTAAAAAATTATATTTTTGAGATTGGGTCTTGTTAAATCACTAAATTGCCTGGGCTGGCCTCGACTCACAATCCTCCTGCTTAGCCTCTCAGCATGCTGAAATTATAGGTGTTTGCCACTCTCCCAGACTTCCCCAAGCTTGGCCTTACATACAAGAAGAGCCCTATCAATGATACTGCCCAGATATGTGGACCTTTACCATATATTTCCTTCCCCAGGGAGAATGAGCAACTGTGACTTTTCTCTGCTCACTCTGTGCTGACCCATGAGGTAGGGAGGCTCTGTGATGCCCATATGTCAAAACTGCTGTTTCTACTTTCTCCTATGTGACTAGGTTGCACAAGACCCATTGGACCTCCCAGGCTGGAAAGTCTAATATTTCTTTGGCCAGCCCTGATGAAATCAGAATATTAGATTCATGGATCAATTCTTTACCTTCTCAGGAAGAAGCTGAGAACTGGCAGTTTTTGTCCATTTACTCTGTGGTGAACAAAGAAGGGATCTGTAGGATTTGCCAACTCTCAATCCTCTTACATCTGTCTCACAGGTAACTAGGATTACAGGCACGTGCCACTTAAAAAACTTATGATTTAAGGTCCCATGTCCTTTCAAAGGTTGAAAAATAAAGCGTGCTAGAAGAAAAACAGAAATTCAAGGATTTTCCTTTACTCCACCATGAAAAAATGGTGACTAAAGTCATTCTTAACAGTCATCTCCTACAACAAAAACCTAGGAAAAATTAGATGTTTCATCATGTTCTGATGAGAACTTGTATATACATCAGTTAGAACTTTTATTGGATTTTATGGTAATTATTTTCTTACTTGTCTATCTCCTCTACAGAACTGTCATTTGAGGGAAGAGAATGTGTCTGAATTCTCTTCATAATTTCTTTGTTGCCCAGTGTTAAGTAGTGTCTAACATGGAGGAGGTAATCCGTGAATATTTATTGAATGAATAATTGTATAAAAAGTAAAAGAGTTGGAACTTCACCCACATACTATATATTAAGCTAGATTATTCCATACTACTCTGGACTGTTGTGAAAGCCTTTACAGACATTTTCAACTTCTCCAGAACTTTCCACAGAGCATTTTTCATCTCCTTATTCCTGAGACTGTAGATCGGGAGTTGAAGAGTGGAGTCACCATTGCATAGAACAAGGTCATGATCTTTAGCATCAAGGTGGAGTGGCTGGACCCAGGGCTCACACGCATTGCCATAATGGTACTGTAAAAGAGCAGCACCACAACCAAGTGGGATCCACAGGTAGAAAAGGCTTTATGTTGGCTGGATGCTGAGGACAACTGAAGAACAGCAAATAGGATGAAGGCATAGGAGATGAGGATAAAAAAGAAGCTAAGAAGGATAATGAGGGAGCTTAGGATGTAGCTAGCAAGCTTGGACAAATGCGCAGGGGCACATGAGAGGGTCAGCAGTGGGCCTGAGTCACATAAAAAGTGCTCAGTTACATTAGAGCCACAGAAAGGCAGTTGGGAGATAAGAATAACAGGCACCAGATACCAGAGAGAGCCACACACCCAACAAGAAATCACTAGGTTGAAACAGCATTGTCCAGTCATAATGATGGCATAATATAGAGGATGACAAATAGCAAAGTATCTATCAAAGGCCATTGCTGAGTGAAAGAAGCACTCAGTGGAGCCCATGGAAAAGAAAAAATACAACTGGATGAAGCATCCAGTGAAAGAGATAACTTTGGTCTCTGACAGGAAGTTGACCCATGTGTTTGGGACTGTGGAGTTGACATACCAGCTCTCCAGGAATGCAAAAGTCCCCAGCAGGATGTCATAGGGGCGTGCAGATGCTGGTCCCAACACACAGCACAGATAATGGTTCCTTTTCCCATGACAGTGAAGACATAGATGATAGAGAAGAACACACAGAGGATAAATTGAATTTCCCTGCTGCAGGGGAAACTCAGAAGGATGAATTCACTCACTGACCCAGAAAAGGATCCCACAGTAGAGATGTTTATTTAGTCTGTAAGATGTGCTGCAAGACAGCATCAGTATGAGGCCAATTCCAAATAACTGAGCATAACAAACAAGACTCTTCTTCATCTATCTTTAGTTCCTTATCCTCCTTTCCACACCCGTGTCCCCTTGAGTCTATTCTCTTTCTCTGTCTTTTGAACATTTATTTACTTTTCTGTTTTGGCTTGGGTAACTGGTAGTTGCCATTTATACTGTTCACGAATTGCCTGCTTCACAAAGTATTGCCGGACAGCACGATGGTGCACTAATTCTTTTTTCTGCTATAGCATCTAATGTATATGTGTACAAACTTATTATACTGTGCTTTGTCATAACTGTTTGGTCACCTCTGTATCTTTGTGCCAGTATATGAGTTTCTTGAAGAGAGAAATTTGTATTTTTCATATCTACAAGTTGTAATCAAAATACAGGATGAGTTTAAATTAAAAAAATCATTACGTAGAAGACACATTGCCATTAATCTCTCTCAAAATACCCTACCTCACTTTGAACACATTTATATTATAATTCTTGCCACTTTCTGAAGCAGTTCTTGAGCCTTCTTTCTTGTCTTTGGTTGCCCTGTTGTGGCTGCCTCAAAGTCCTAAATCTATTCAAAACATAGACCTTTATGGTCATTTTAACTTTGGAGAAGAGCCAGAAGTTGCATGGTGCCAGATTCAGGGAATAAGGTGGATGAGGACAGACCATAATATTTTTATGAGCCTGCCTTTCCATTGGATGGCACTCGGCAGCAGCATATACCATAGTTTTAAACCACTCCTGGTAAAGACACAACAGAAGACTTCCAGAACTTCTTCAGAATGTGGCAAGAATGATGGCATAAATGTATTCAAAGCAAGGGGGAGTATTCTGAGGAGGATTAATGGCATAGGTTTTTTTACTGTAATACATTTTTAAAAATTTAAAACACACTGTATTAGGTGCCCTTGTATACCATTAACACTGAACACAGCAAAGAACACTTCACGGTCATACTAACAAATTTACCAAATTAACGATAAACATATAAATCATTATTTTAAGTTAGAAGAAATGAGCAGTAACCTTCTAAAAGCTATAGATGCTTCTGTAACAAAGAGCTTTTACTTTATCATGGAGTTTTTTCATATATTAACATAAACAATATACAATATAAATCTCTGAGAATATGGGCTATGTGGTAATTATCTTAATTATTATTATTTTTCATTTTTTCTGTTAGGGGCTCTGGGGTCAAACCCAAGGCTTCATGCATGTGAGGCAAGCACTTTACCATTGAGCTACATCCCCAGGCCTTCTTTCAGTATCTAATGCATTATCTTGTAGAGAATACGTGCTTTGTAGTTGCTTGTCAGTCGGAGACATAGCTGAGTGGCACAGCGCTTGCCTGGCAAGCGTGAGGTCCTGAGTTCAATTCCCAGTACTAAAAAAAAAAATGTAATTTCTTGTTAAATAAGTCCTTATTTATGACCTCAGTTGAATCTTAACTCAAGTATCTTTCCACATGGACGCCTTAGTCATGTCACATATACAAGGATAACCATTTTCTTGTACCTGGAATGTGGGAGGTACGGGCAGATGAGAACAAGGTCATGCCAAAAAGAGGAGGTGGTATACTGCTATGGTATATCGTTAGAGTACCTACCTGTTTGCCTGGCACTGTCCACATTTTACCACCGAAAGTCTTACATCCCAGGAAGCCCTTCAGGCCCAGGGAAATAAGATAGTTTGATCACACTACCTGAGATCCTGAAGCTGATTCAGTCTACCTCAAATATGCACGTGTACTGGTCAGCTGGATTCTAATGAGCTCCTGCTCTTTCGGTTTTCCATGGAGAGAAAGAAAAAGATCTCAGTATGACCCATGAGATTACTGAGAAGATATTTGAGTGCTGCTCAAATTGCTTTCTAAAGATGGCTTGATGTCTCATGGAGTGCAAGAACTCTAATTGCCAACCGAAGCCACAATCTGGACAGAAAGTTTTGTGGAAATGCATGGCCAAGGTCCTAGAGTAGGAAGATGCTGACCTGATAATTATATTTTCCTCAAAACTTAGTTACTCTGTAATTTCAGCACTTTTGGACCCGGAAGTTTTCTTTTGGGTGATTCTGCCTTCCTTTGCTCTTGCATTCCTCTTTAGGTAATTGTTAATTCAAATTTTTCTGAAGATGTTGTAAGAAGAAAAGGACCCTGTGAAACCTTTGAAAAAGGGGAAATATCACTGGAGAAAGTAACCAGTGAGACTGTGATCTCTGATGATCAGTCTGATGAAGAAACTGTATAGAAATTTAGGGAAAAGAAAGATCTAAAGTGATTTATTTGGTTCCCTTAGTTAAGGTAAAAAATACTTCACTTTTCCCATCAATCGCATTCTGATCTATGTTTGACCTTCCTCCTGAAGAGCTCTGAATATCTTCCTGTTGGTCACTACTTTAGGGTTGGTGAAGATTTCTGCCTGGATGGGCTTCTCTCAGCTTGCAATGGTATCATAAAACCTATTTTACCAGAAAAAACCATTAGTAAGATTTCCCCAGCATTGGCTAGTCGCTAGTTAGACAATTTTATATATATGAATAAAAGCAAAACTCAAAAGGCTAACATTCTTTTTAAAAAATGCATTTATGAAACACTTCAAGACTAATTTGGTTTCCTAATTTGTTAACCTACTAGGACTTCTCAGTGCATGGTCACTGTTTATTGAGCCTCTTGTTTCAGATTTGTTTCTCTTTGGAACTCTGTAAACATACCTATATATAACCTCTGAAGCATAACCAGTAAACAGTCTCTTAATCTTGTTTAACATTATTTTGTATGGGTTATTGGTTATAAATAAATAAGCTCTTCTTATTTCAAAATATGGCATATTTACTTAGAATTGTGAAAAACTAGAAAAATTAACATTTTAGAAAACAGACTCATCTATACTTCCCTCACAACAATTTTTCTCAGGCATTAAAGATATTTGACTTTTGTCCTTCAGAGTTTTCATTAAGGAAACCAACAAAGACAATAAATTAGGATTATCTCTCTAGAAAAAAGGGCAGGGGTATGTTGTGATTTTTGCATATCTGGGAACTATAACTTGGGAGGAACTACACACCACTTCCTTGTGTCTTTCTTCTCAGCCTCAGTCTCAAAACTGTGGATTTCCAGGAATTGCACTGAAAAAAAAAAACCTCTTTTGTATAATTAACTTTGTAATTGCCAAGAATCTCACCAGAAAAGATGTCTAGAAGATGATCTGGACAAGACTTTGAGAGCAGTCTCCTATTTGTAATTTGGAAGAAAAGATTCAAATATTATCTACATAAAATGTCTAAACAGACTGAAGGGGACTCTTCTATATCTTGGCCAATATTTCCAGGGATTTGGTTCCTTGTGTTTAAAACAAACAAGTGATTTCTCACCTCAGACTCCTATGGGCAGGCCAGTCTCTCAGCCTTGTATCTGCCTGTAGCTTCTGTGGTTAAATACCTTGGGAAAAGGAATCAGGAAAAATAAAATTAAGTACATGACATAAGTGTGTAGAAGTGTCTTTTGAACTCAAAACTAGTTATGATTTGTCCTTTACTTTGTGAAACTAAGCTTTCTCCAGGGAAAGATGACAGGGATATAGAGAGATGTAGAAATAAATTCCCACTGAGATATAGAAAATAAAAAATAAATGTATTTTTTCTCACAAAGAAAACAGGCAATTTAAAGAATATGGCAGTTTTTATATTTTGCATAAGATGAAACTTATGCATATTTTTGGTTTTATTAGAATCTATGACCTGATTTTAATAGCTCTATATAAAAAAATATATCTTCTGTTGAGTCCTGTGTCCATGATATTAATAGGCATCAATGAAAAGATCTTAGTGTTGAAGTAAATGTGGCAAATAGTTAAATAAAGGAAAATGGTTCTATTTTTCTATAGGTTGTCTTACAGCCCTTGTTTTGTTGAGGCATATGATGAACCTCCTAGATGAGTAAGTATGGTAAAGTGATTCCCCAACTTATTTGAAGCCGGACTCTTCAGTTTCTTTTTCAGAGCAATTCTCAGGATTGGTATTGTATGGAATACAATTTGGGAAATGTTGTTAGATTCCTTTTATTTGGCATGTTGCAAGACTGTTTCTTCTTTTTTTCCCACATGGAATTTTATGTGTATTTTGTCTTCTTATTTTCATCTTAACTTTTTGAATTCCTCACATAGAATAACCCAATAAATTCTTCTGTCAGTTTACAAACATTAATATGATTATATTATAATATTTAAAATGTCATCAAAAAGTTGGAAGCAAGATGGAAAAAAGAGATGAGAATGTCAGGTTAAATAGTACAACAAGTCCACCTAACAGAAAATATCCAGTTTTACTTGTCTGAAAGATACCCCTGGATCAAGAGCAGCCCTTGAATCAAGAAACATCCCAAAATGTGTGTCTTTGAGACTCACTGTGTCTCACTGACCTGTCTGGTTCCAGAGGTTTTTTAATCTGACAGGACAGATAAGTTTCATTTTCAGACTTCTCATAAGTCAACTGTTTTTGGCCATTTAGCTCTCTAAAATGTCTACCTTTGAAAAGTGAGAAACAAAAAGATTTGTATCTATAAGTTAAAACAGATTGCGATTTGAAGACTGGTAAGTCTTCCTGTGGGTTATATTTTGGACAAAGCTTCACTTTCCTCTTTTGGCATCTGCTTCTTGGTTTAGAGATGGGGTCCTTTCTACGCCTGGTGTTGTCGTTGAAGTCTGTGAAAGCTTGCAGGTTATCTCTGTATGACTCTTCCACTGGGTACTCAAGATTCCAGAGTGAATAAGAAGCAGTAGGGCCTAGAGCCATAAGTTCGGCATGTGTTGTATTTGAGGGAGGGATAAAAAGCCAGGTTATGTGATTAAATAAATGTTAAATATCCCAGAAGACTGCCTATTCATTTTGTTCTTTTATTTCTGTCAGGATTGGTCACATTTATATTTGTATTCATATTTTTTCATTTATGACTGAATTTGTAAATTGATGCTGAAAGCTTTCTGTGTGCCTGTGAATAACTAAAAAAATTTATCTTTGTGTGCCAAATAGCATTTCATTCTTGGAAAAAATTCACACATTATCTTAATCTTCTTCAATTTAATGGAGATCCAGTTCTCAGTAATTATAAGGAATAATACATTCTTTTTTTCAGTTTTCAGTTTTTATTAGTACATCTTGCATTACAAAGTGATTACGTTCCTTGTGTGGAGTTGGCACATGCACATAACACACCTTAATATTTTTCATCCCTTTTTCCTTCCCTCCTTCCCTCTCCCTCCACCCTTGATACCTTTCCCATTTGAAAAAGATCTATCTCCCTATTCCTTATTATTTATCTTTAGTTTTGCACTCTATTTATATTTTTAATTTCTCATATAAAAGAAACCACAAGCTTAAGCTTCTGTGTCTGGTTTATTTCAGTCAGCCTTAAATTCTCAGGGTGCATACATTTTCCTACAAATGTCTCAAGTTTATCCTTCATGGCAGAATATATATATATCACATTTTTAAAAAATTTTAAATAAGAAAAACAATTCCTAGGAAAGGTATTAAGTTTTTAATAATTTAAATACGCTAAACTTAAAAAAAGGACCATGGAACAACAATGAAACTTTTCAGAAGCATTTCTAGAAGCTGAAGTATTTAGAAAGAATCCTTTGTCAAGTCATTTTGGTTTAGAAATGATCATTTTGGGTTAGAAACAGCTATGTTTTTCTTCATCATTTTTAATGGGTTGGAATACAAATCAAACATATATTTTATTTTTTGTCTTTTTTTTTCCCTAATTAAATGACTTACTCTGAACTATACTGGTTTCACAGATTAGATGAATGAACATTATTTTCACATTATTAAAAATTCAGTATTATGAAAAAATTTAAACTATATGTTCAAGTGAATTAAATTATATTATCAATAAATGACACTGAATGATTCTGGTAAATATTGGTAACAATAGTAATTATGTTGCTCTGGAAAATATCTTTTTCATAATTGTTAATTTTAATATCTTGGACTAAATAGGTTAAAGCAGTGAGTTAATTAATATAAAGGTCTGTCTCTAACTAGATAATTGTTATTAAGAGAGATTATATATCATTAATTAGCAGGATTGTTATGTTTTAGATATAAAATGTCCCCCAGAGTCTCATATGTGCAGTAGGTGAGCTTTTGGATGGTGACTGGAACATAGGGGTACTTTACTCATCAGTGGATTAAATCCTTGATGAATTCATAGTTGAATCTTCTATAGTTGAATCTTCTATTAGGAGACAGGGCCTGTTTGGAGGAGGAGTTACTCAGGACCAGACCTGCAAGGGTATATTCTTGTCCCCAGCTTCTTCTTTCTCTCTCTTGCTTCCTGGCTGCCATGGTGTGAGCAGCTGTCCTCTACCATGCCCTTCCACCATGCCGTTTCTGCCATGAAACCAGCCAACCATGGACTGAACCCACTGAAATCATGAGCAAAATAAACCTCCTCTTCTTTTAGTTGTGGGTGTTGGTTGCTTTTGTCCACTGATGGGAAAGATGACTAATACAGAAAATTGGTACCAGAGAAGCAGGTCATTGCTGTAACTATACCTGATCATGTGGTTCAGAAGCATTCAAAACTGGTTTGTGGGAGCAGTTTGGAAAGGTTTGGCGATGTGGGCAATAGAAACCCTAGAATACTGTAAACAGAGCCTGTTGGATGATTCTGTGGGAGCTCAGAAAAGTAGAATACTGGTAGGAATGCAAACATTTATGCCCACGTACATGAGGTTTCAAATGGGAATGAAAGCTCTATTGCAAACTGCACTAGGGACCATGAGGCTGTTCTGAGAAGGAACATTTAAATTTTGCCTATTGTCCAAGACGTTGTGTGAAGGTGAATTTAAATGTAGCAGAATAATTAAATTGGTAAGGAAGTTTTAAGGCAGCTGAATATTGAGGCTGTGGATTTCTTACTGCTTTCAGCCAGATTTACAATGAGAAACAGGAGGGAAAATATGTGAAAAGAGCTTGACCAGAAAGGAAGCACCTGGGGCCATGGAGAATGTGATACTGAAAAACATCAGTACCACTGAAAAGAAGCCAAGTACTTTGCATCAAGACAACAGGAAAGGTGCCTTTAGAGCATCTCAGGAAATGGTCAGACCCTACCGATAACAACCTCAAGGATGTGAAAGAATATACTCCTTTGCTTTGAGAAAACAGCCCCAGGGCACCTTCTTCATTCAGGGCCACCTAAGGAAGTGTTTCCACAAGTTCAGTTATCCTGACCTTCAGAGGCCACTGCAGCCATATCCAAGGGACCCTGGCTACTGCTTGAACTGATAGTAGACCTTGTCATCATGAACATAGTGCTGTTTCTTTGGGCATGCACAATGCAAGAGTTATAGGGTCACAGAGGGTCTCATTAAATTTCAAAGAGGGCCTGGGAGGTCAGACTGTGTGTCTCTGTGAGGCAAATGGGTAAAGCTGTGAGGGTGAGCCAAAGGTGGAGTGGAGTCCCCAGGAAGCTGGAGATGCCAAAGAAAGCCACAGGAAATGAACAGAGCCAGCCTAAGAGAGAGGCCACGTGGGCTGCAACCAGCAATGCCATAGGGAAGAAGCTGTCCAAGAATTCTGGAGGTCACATCTTACCACAACCCACACCAGATGCTGTATTGGAAGCTACGGAATTTGATGCTTGCCCTGCTAGCTTTCATTCTTTCTTTGACAATATTACTTTCTATCCTATTCCTCCCTTTTGGAATGGAAATATTTGCCCTGTGCCATTGTATTTCTCTTTGAAAATTTTGTTTGTTTATTTGGTTGGTTTTTTGAGACAGGGTCTTTCTATGTAGTTCAGGCTGGCCTTGAACTCACTATATAATCCAGGCTGGCTGTGAACTCATGGCAATCCTCCTGCCTCAGCCTCTCAAGTACTGGGATTACAGGCGTGCACCATTACTCCGAGCTTCTCTTTGATTTTTACAGTGTCATACAGCTAACAGCTCACCTTAAGTATCAGAGGAGACTTTGGACTTAGAGTTTTCAGCAGTGAGAAACCAATAAGAGTTGGTGACCCACAGAGATGGACTAAATGCATTTTGCATAATGAGACAGAAGTAAGTCTTTTGACTGACAAAGGTGGAATGTTATTATGTAGATTTAAATGTCCCCTAAAAGTCTCATGTTTTTCATAGGTGGGCTTTTGGAAGGTCATTGGCTATAGAGGCATCATTAGTGGGTTAATCTATTGATGAGTTCATAGATGCATGTGCTCTTCAGAGATAGGGTTCTTTGGAGGAAGGGTCACTTGACCTGGAGGGGTATATCCATGTCTTCAGGTTCTTTCTCTCTCTCTGTCTGCTTCCTGTTATAGCATTCTCTGTCACGCTCTTTCCACCATGAAGTCAGCTGCCATGGACTGAACCCACTGAAACTCTGAACAAAATAATCTCTCTACTCCTTTAAGTTGCAGGTATTGGGTATCAGGTCCCAGTGATGGAAAAACTAATACAGGCATTTAAAATGTCTTATATTTTTTGTCTACCACATAGAATATAAGTCAACAGTTTGATAGTGTGTTTAGCTACGTATTGACTATGTTGAGCTACAAGTTTATTTTTGCCTCTTTAATAAGTGTGGAAAACGATATGTGTGGCTGTAGGTATTCATATAATATATGTTTATTCTACTGTAATGAGATGTTTTTGTGTGACAGACAATTCTCAAGTATCAATGTACTATTTTTCTATGCTTATGAGGAAACAGACTTATTATTTTGGTTAAAAGTTATAATTAATATGGGCAGTTGATATCATGATAAGTGTGTTGATGCAAGGGAATACAAATCTATATTCAAGATAATGTTCTTGTGTTTGTTAAAAACAGAATAATTTATTTTTAAGTAATAATATTTGTGCCAGAGTGTGAAAAACAAAATTTTACAATTATAGAAGTTTAGTGGAAAGACTATTTTGCTTTAGTTTAAATTAGCTGTAAATAAATTTTTCAAGAATAAATTTAATCTTACATTAAATTTTACCTCTATTAATTTGAAAACATGATAAAGGTACTGATAAGTATTGCCTATAACAATAATGATTTTGCTGGTTAATTATTATCTGGAGTTAGAAGACATTGAATGATCTATTAATTCTTGATGACATATGATAGATATGGACTTTCCTAAGAGCAATAATTTAAATGATTGGATATGTTTCATGCAGGAACCCTAGAAGCTATGCTGATAGAGTTGTCATGGGCGATATGGCCTTTATGAGACCTGACTTTTCTAAGCTATCTACACCTGCAGCTCTTCCTTCTCCCTCTGAGCTGTCCCTTTGCTTTGGAAAGGAACATTTTTTTTTTTTTAATGTGGGTACCAGAAGCCGCCCTCAGGACCTCACGCTCGCCAGCAGGCGCTCATGCTACTGAGTGATATCACCGGCTCTGTTTTTCCTTTATGTGGGTTCTGGGAGTCGAACTCAGGACCTCGCACTTGCTGGGCAGGTGCTTATGCTGCTGAGCCATCTCACCAGCCCAGGAAAGGAAAATTCTAACAAGTAGACCGATGCGAGAACTCCTGCAAAAAATAAATGTTTGGTACTATCCTTCTGATTTGCTGTACTCCCTCTCATCCTAAAGTGAAACCCAAAGGTCCTTTGAATCTTGTAACTACAAATTTGTTGTAGAAAGAAAGAAATAAACTGCATTATAAATTATACCACATTGGCTCTGTATCAATAAACTTACTCTTAACATTTAAAAATTGTAAATTCTTTATTGTCATGTTATATTAATGCAAGACTAGACTTGTTTACTCTTAAGCTGATAATGGTTAAGTTCACCACTTCTGGACAATGATTGTACAGCATATGTTGAAACAGTACTTTCAAATTCTTCCCCGCGAAACTGGTTTGGTACTAGTCCATGGCCTCCAGAATCCCAACTTTACATGCAACAGTGAAAGTTATTTTGTGGCAGGCCAAATACCTTAGGGAATTTGGGGGACACTGAGAAAAGAGAAATTCATTCACATTTAGAATACCTGTAGGAAAATCTAATGTATGTTAGTTTCTTGGCTTTATGTTCTTAGTCTCTGAATAGACAAATAATAAGAGTAATAAAAAGGCATGTCTGGGCTTTTAAACATAATTGAAAATGAAATCCTGGGCTACTATACAACTTCCTGAGGAAGTGATTCATGTAGTTTTAGTGGTTGAACGTGATTTGCTATCTGTGTAAGAAGGAGACTTGCTTGTATTAATGAAAACCTTGTGCACATATATAAACCAATTTAGGCAAGAAATACTTAAATGTGATGACATAAAAAAACTTATGATTTAGAATATTTTTGGAGGGTATTTATGATAATTTCTTAGCTATTTAAGAAAAAAATCTAAAACTTTTAAATAACACAAAGCAGTGATTTGATATTTTACTAAAACATTGTTTAGCCAGCCTATATGAAGGTCTAACTTCCTAGAGGTATGTAATTTTATAATGAGCATTTTCTAGATATTATTTGTGAGATCTTCAGACATCTTATAGTTATATCCAGTAAGATGATACAAAAAACTGCCAGATTTTATTGCTTTTCTTTTGTATATGGTAGAAAACATAATCTCAAGTAATAAATGTTACTGTCATTTAAGACAGTGAGTGAATTACATGTAATTTAGAAATTTTATTTCAGTGTTATTTTTGTGATGATTATTTAAAATTACTTTTTTTTTGCATTTTCTTTTAAACTGGAATTCTTTTTTTTTTTTTTTTTAATATGTGTGCCGGGAGTTGACCTCAGGACCTCGCGCTTGCCAGCAGGAGCCCATGCCACTGAGCGATATCACCTGCCCTTTTCTTCCTTTATGTGGGTTCCGGGAGTCGAACTCAGGACCTCGAGCTTGCCGGGAAGGTGCTTATGCCGCTGAGCTATCTCACCGGCCCCTGAAGTGGAATTCTTATTTCTGTGTCTCTCGTTAGTGATTTAAATACACTTTTTGACATATGTTTATCATCTACTCCTTTGGGAATTGTGTTTTATGATATCTAAAAAATTGTACTTTGACAGCAAATAAAAATATTTGATTCCTAATGACAACAGCCATGCTTTTTGTGTAAGACCCATGAATAAGTGCCAGTAAATGGGCTGCTCCAGATGCCATTAAGACACTCAGGTGTTGTATCGAGGCTCAGTAACACCATGAAGGAATTGTTTCATCTTCCAGATTCAGGGATTGTTTGGTATTGGTCCTTCAGTTTTGCCTCTCCAAGGAGAATGTTTGAGATGGAAACTAGCAGGAAATTTTTTACTCAGGAATAAGATATGGAAAAGGGATGGTATAGGAAGTCCCAAATCAGTCAATTCAAAGAAAGTCAAAGGAGTGATCTGTGTTATGCATCATGTCTGTCTCAGTTTTCTAGTAATAGCTGAGATGGAGGAAACTCAAACAGCAGCAGCTTAGGAATCCCAGGGCTCATTAGGTTGAGTAGTGGTGAAAGATCACGAAATACTCAGATACAGCCAGGGCCCAAGGGACAGCAAATTATTCCAACGAGGGCTTGGTTTATAAGGAAGCAGTTAAAGCACAGGCTGGGCAATGGCGATGGTCATCTGTGAACTGCTCATCTTCCTAGCTTGAGACCGTAGGAGGGGCTGGTGGGATGAATGGAAGATAATATAGTTCTCCTTGAAACCACATAGTTCTTAACAAGCAATGATGTAAGTTTCTCATATGGATTCATTAAAACTCCCCTTACTTCCTTGCTCCTTTTTCTGTCACTGAGGCCATTTCAATGTTTACTGTTGTCCTTACTATTTTTCTTTCTATATTCTGGGGTTCATTATTTTAAATTTAAGAGATCATTTGAATTTTGTTGTTCCAGGTTTGTACACTTAGAAATATTCACAGAAGAATTAAATTATAGCATTTAAGGAGTTCTAGTCAGTGGTACATAGGAAGGTAATTACAAAATTTGGATAAGATATGACCATCTTCATATTCCTGAAGGCACTAGGTTCATGGCATATTGCCTTAAGACTATCTAATTCTACTAGAGTCTGTCATAGCTCCTATTTTCCATTTCTTTAATTATTTTATTTGCTTTTGCTAAATCTTCTCTATTTCCTTTAATTACAATGTAAAATATAATATTTCAAACAATGCAAATGTTTAGAGCACAAATATTATGGTCTTCTCAGTAGGAAATACATTTTTAAGTAATGGTGACCATTTCTGGTGTTTCAGCAGAAATTAGAAAACACAACAAACACCTTTAAAAAGAGTTGAGAAGGGATTTAACTTCCAACTAGAAAGAGAAGTTTTTTACTCAATTTCTACTAACTTCTTAATTTCTGTGATCTAGCATAGTAACAATGAATAATAATAAAAACTACAAGCTTCTTTGCAATGCTTTTTATATGAACTAAGTGTCTAAACATATAGGATCTAATCATGTATACACTTACATGTGTTATACAAAGCCTTTGTATAACACCTTTGTATAACATAGCAATTCACTGTTTAAAAAGTATTTTCTCCTTGATTTGATAAATTTTTGATAAATTTTTGATAAATTTTTTCAGCTATGCAGAAGACATTGTGGTGTGTATAAAAAGATAAATAAGATATATGTCACTTTTTCCCTTTAATTTATTTATTTTTTAATTTTTTTTGTGGGTACTGGGGGTCGACCTCAGGACCTCATGTGCCAGCAGGCACCCGTGCCGCTGAGCGATATCACCTGCCCTTATTTTTCGTGTATGGGTTCCGGGAGTCGAACTCAGGCCCTTGCACTTGCCAGGCAGGCACTTACGCCACTGAGCCATCTCACCAGCCCTTTCCCTTTAATTTAAATCTCTGTTATTACAATTCAATTCTTTTTCTAGGTCATTTGATATTCTTGACTTGATGAAAAAAGAAAATGATTCTATGGTGACAGAATTTGTTCTTCTGGGTCTATCATCCTCCTGGGAACTACAGCTGTTCCTTGTTTTCATGTTTTCCTTGTTTTATGTTGCTATCATCCTGGGAAACCTCTTGATAATGGTGACAGTGAGAGCTGATGTTCATCTTCTACACTCTCCCATGTACTATTTCTTGGGCCATCTCTCCTTCATTGACCTATGCCTGAGCTGTGTTACTGTGCCCAAGGCATTGGGAGGTTTCCTACAACAGGGTAAGACCATCTCTTTTTCAGGATGCTTGGCCCAGATCTACTTCCTCCACCTCCTGGGAGCTAGTGAGATGTTTCTGCTGACAGTAATGGCCTATGATAGGTATGTTGCCATATGTGATCCTTTGCACTACCTGACAGTCATGAACCGCCGGCTATGTCTTCAGTTGGTGTTGGCCTGTTGGTGTGGGGGCTTCATCCACTCTATCACACAGGTCAGATTGGTCATCCAGCTGCCTTTCTGTGGCCCCAATGAACTGGACAACTTCTACTGTGATGTCCCACAGGTCATCAAGCTGGCCTGCACGGACACCTACAGGGTAGAGGTTCTGATGGTCTCTAACAGTGGTCTGCTATCTCTTATCTGCTTCTTGGTCTTGCTGTTCTCCTATGCAGTCATCCTGATCACCCTGAGAACTCACCTTCATCAGGGCCAGAGCAAGACACTCTCTACCTGTGCTTCCCATGTAACAGTGGTCAGCCTGATCTTTGTGCCATGTGTATTTATTTACCTAAGACCTTTCTGCAGCTTCTCTGTGGATAAGGTAGTCTCTGTGTTTTATACAGTGATCACACCTATGTTGAACCCCTTCATTTACACGCTCAGAAATACCGATATGAAGACAGCTATGAAGAAGCTGAGAAAAAACCATGTGCCATTTTGTTGCCTTGTTAAAGCGTAAACAGGAAAAGGTAATTTAGAAAACATACCTTTTCTTGGGACACTCTTACTTTATCCTGTGATATGCATGAAAACCGGGCAGTCTCTTTTGTAACTTTGACACAAAAGAGAAAACAGCATTAAACCATAATGCCTAACTCTTGATAGCAATTGGGAGACATAGATGTATTTCTTGGGTGCTAAATATTAGCAGGGGACCAGGAGTATTTACTGGCTGACAAATGATAGGAATTAATTGAATGCTAGAATCACAGGGCACCTTAAAAGAGCAACTCCTTTGTTTTTCTGTCTACAAGAAATCTTCATTTAGACAATGTATTTTACTTTTTAACTCTATTCAAAGGAAAGAAGGTACTACATCTCCTTTTGTGTCCTGCTTCTTCAGGGCTTAATAATTCCTAGTGTCAGGAAGATCCTTTGGACATTTCATCAAGTTTCTTCAGAAGCAGTGTGAACTCCTTTTGTGTCTCTGACAAACCCTGAACCTAGCATCAAATTCCCTGTACATTAGTGCTCATTCAGGAACTTTGGTCCACACTGTGCCAAATTTTAGAAATGCAGTCAAACAAGTCAATGGAATGAACATATTTTCTTAGCAAAGTTTATGTGTGAGACAAAGGGAAGTCCTAGGTTGATGAAGGCTACTAGTATTGCTAAGGACCAGGTTGATGAGTGCAGAGCAGGCAGTGATTGATATTAATAAATTGACATAAAAATAAATTGAATTGAGAGTCTGTCCTAAGACTGAGTGACTTGTGGTGAGGCCTGCAGCTGGTGTGGGGATGAAATTAATCCCCAAGAGAAAGGCCAGGACCAAAACCAGCAAATGGTCCGTGAAATCCTGGCACCTTAAAGCAAGAGAAATGCTACAGCAGATGACCTTACTTGCCCAAATTCCTTCTAGCTCAGTGTCTCAGTTAGCAGATTATCAGGTTAATGGTTAACCATCATCTGTTCCTGTGTGCTTTTCCAAAAATGCATTATTCCTCAATCTTTGAACTTTGACTGCATCAGCAGTTCACCCCCATCACTTCCTGCAGCCACCAGCACACTCTTCCAATCAAGCTGTGCACCTAATAAAGACCAGGGACATTGTGCTTCTTGGTCTTAGTCCTTATTGGGCTTTGACCATCCTGGTGCCCCTTGTAACTAAAGTATGTACGTTGTCTGTGTTTTATTCTGTCGTCATACCCCTGAGCAGGAAATTGGTGATCCTGGGCCAGGACTCTGATAAGTATTCGATCTTAGAGGCTTCCCTGGAAGAGGAATTCCATTTCATATTAAACTTTTCCTTTGAGTAAGGTTATAGTGGGTACAAATTGAAAGGCCACAACTGACCATAATGTTTAAGAACTCAGAAAAAGAAAAAAGAAAAAGAAAAGGAAAAAGATAGATGCTGTGGTTCCAAGTACTCTCTCTATCCTTGAGATGCTCATAGTTATTAATCTGATGACAAGTGTGCTTTGAGGAGTTTCAATATCATTTCACTTCATTTTTATTAATGAACTTGGTTATTAAGTGAGTCACCCAAGATCACCTAGAAAAAGGGTAATCAGTCATGAAAGCCAATAATTTTAGATAATTAAGCTAGTTTTTTATCCTTAGAGAAAGATATTTACTCAAATGTTACTATTAATTGTTTGATTTCTACTATATCTCTGTAGACGCTCCCAAGCTAGGAGATCCCTAAATGTTTTATTTAACATTTATATTTAAAGTTAGATATTTCTGACATATTTACTTGCAACTCTTAAGGACTATGGAAAGGTATTTATTCCATTTACTGAATAACAAGTGACTCACAAAGTTTTAGCAATATTTTTGTATTTGCTTACTTCATTTCCTAATCAGCTGCTATGGAGAGGATTTTCTGAATACTTACTGAAAACTATACTTCAGAAAGATATCTTTGAAATTCCAACATTTACTAGTATTTATTAGATATCTTGTAATATTCTGTCATGTAAGAGCTTTTAAAAAATATTGGAATAAAGCATGGATTTTCATTTTTGTGCTGGGTCTTTATTTTAAGGAAACTGTGTGTATGCCTGGATGTATTGCTAGAGAAGACTTCTCACAGAACAGGACCAATGCTGCCACTTAGAAGATTTGGTGGCACGGGCAAAGGAAGGGAGTAGCAATGTACAGAACACTCCTCTTTTTCCTTCACTCTACTCTTTATTGCTATAGACGTCCTTTGCCCACAATGAACATCCTGAAGAACAGGATGATATCCTGAAGATAACATTCTGAAGAGCAGGAAGCTATCAGACAGACAGTAGTATGAGGGTTGACAGAAAGATATAGATAGTCCTGTGGGTCAGCCAGGCATATTACAAGGACATGAAGCTTCAGGCTTTCTGGAGTAAGGTGGATGCAACATCTTTTTTTCTGATGTTCATCATTCAGGCAAAATTTGTGGTCTTGGCAAATCATTTAAAAAACCTTGGTGATATCTGCTATTGGTAGCACTATATTTAAAAAGCAGGAAATTTGAATATCCCCTTTTGCAGTTTCAATCTTCTTTTTTTTTTTTTTTTAATTTATTTTTTTTTGTGGGTACCGGGGGGACGACCTCAGGACCTCACGCGCCAACAGGCACCTGTGCCGCTGAGCGATATCACCGGCCCCTTTATCGTATGTGGGTTCTGGGAGTCGAACTCGGGCCTTCGCGCTTGCAAAGCAGGCGCTTAAGCCGCTGAGCCATCTCACCGGCCCTCAATCTTCTAATAATTACTTAATTGATTATCTATATTAAAATTATTTTTATTAATAAATAAATAAAATTTCAGGCTTTTCAGATTTACATGATTGGTACTGTCTGGCAGTCCAATGCAGCAGAGTTCAGATAACACGGGCCCTCTTCCAGAGCCTGCCTGATTCTCTTTGGGTCTGTTCTCCTGAGAATACGTCATACCACTTGTGTTGAACCCCTTGGCGAGATGGTTGAGGGACACCGTGAATAAAATATGTGGCCAGCTGTAGATATCTGGGCTGCAGGATCCACATTCATACGGGACTCTTGTGAAGTTTGAAACCAGGAAGAGTGATGGGCTAGAGTTTGAGGGGTGTCTTAGTTACTTTCTTGTCTCTAAGATACAATATCCAACACTCACGATATAAAGGAAGAAAAGTTTATTTTGGCTCAGAGTTTGTAGAGGTTTCAGTCCATAGTTGGCTGGCTCCAAGGCAGGGCACCATAGCAGAGGGGCATCGCAGAGGAGGAACTCAAGGAATAGTGGTGGGAAGCAGAGAGAGGAATCAAGGGAGAAAGGAGGTCCGTATACCTTTCCAGTCCATCTCCCCAGTGACCACCTCCTCAGACCAGGCTTTCCTTTCTAACATCAAACCAGGCTCTACCTCGCAACATCAAATTTAGCTATAAACTCATCAGTGGTTTAGTGTCACTCCCCAGTGATCCAATCACATCCCCAAAGCCCCACCTATGCACACATAAGGATTTAAGGAGGTCATTTAGATATAAACTATGACAAGGGGCAAATGTCTGCTCTGTCCATACTGCCACATTCTGGTGTAGAAGTGCAAAGGTACTGAGTATTTTTTTTATGTGGGTACTGGGAGTCGTACTCAGGACCTCGCGCTTACCAGCAGGAGCTTGAGCTGCTAAGCAATATCACCGGCCCTTTTTTCCTTTATGTGGGTACCGGGAGTCGAACTCAGGACCTCACGCTTGCCAGGCAGGTGCTTACGTCGCTGAGCTATCTCACCGGCCTGGGTACTGAGTATTTTAAAGGTCTGAATTACTGAAGTAATTACTGAAGTAATTATGAAGGTACGAGATGATATTTAAATTTTCTTAGCTTGATTTATAGCATGGGGTCCTTTTGTTCTCTTTCCCTGTGTTCCATGGATATTTGGGGTGTATCTACTTCTTTTTCCGTCTCTTGTGACCATCTGGGGTACTAAAATAACCAAAATGAGACAAAGAGATATCTTATTTATGAGATAATGAGAGAATTATTGACTTCATATTTTCAAGATGCGTAATGGAAACTAAAGCTATGCGCATTTATAACCAATCTACAAAGTAGATTTTATGAATAGGGTATTTTAAATTAGGAAAACTTGTTCTCACTCTGTCAAGCTTTTCTCTCTAAATGACCTAAAAACGAGAAGTTATTATTGCAGAGAAGTCAATATGCCATCATAACATCTACTCCTAATTTAGAGAAAACATTTCCTGGAAGGTGTTCCTCTCATAAATATTTCCTAATGGTATTTAGACCTTTTAATACTCAAGAATCCATTAATAATTAATTAATTTTAATATCCTTCATTAAATCTACAACTATTTGCTGTGTGCCTGGAAATATGGTAGACATGTTTTTCTTTGTGTCTTCCATCAATCATCAATATATCACCCAAATATCTACTTGTAAAATCTCTGTCTCCAATAGAGGAAGGTGAATAACACTCTAAAACAATATACAAGCCCAGAGAGTTCTAAAGAGTGGACTGTGTAGTCTAACAACCTCATCAAGGCCTAATTTCACAGCCTTCTAGAGAGCATGTTGATGTGAAAAAAATACTGCCAACCTGTTCGATGCTAGATGCACAGAGTTCATGGTCTCACAACATCAAGGAATGAAGTCTCAAACCAAAGGAGGCAGTTAAAGGAGTTTTGTTAGAAATAATGAGAAGAATAACAATAGCTCCTGGATTTCCTGGAGGGGTCCTGAGTGGGTGACCACTGAGGCTTTTTGTCAGAGGTAATTTATACAGCAAAACCACAATGTGGGTACAATGTGGGTCAAACTACAATCAACCAAGAGGGTTACAAGTATAGTCGTTTGGCTAATACTGGTCCCATAAGGAAACAGGCTATGTAGCAAAGGTGTATGAAAAGAACAAGGGGGTTTTAGAAACAGAGGGAACTATGGGTCCAGAAGTTCTGTTCACCCACCTATGTGTCCGATGACTGTCTGGGTCACTGGACCAGGTGGTGCTAATTACAGTATAACTTCAAGTTGTTGTTTATCTCTAGGGAGGTATGCAGGCCTGGCTATTGCTTCTCCAACCAGAGGCCTGGGTCTCTTCAGATTTGCCTCCAACCACAATTCTGGCTTTCTTTATTTTTTTTTGTGCTTAATCCTTCTCTGACTGCATATTGATTTCTGTCTAACTTAACTGTCTATAATAATATGACCTAAAGGCTCAGTACCCCTTTGTACAATTTTGACAATAATAGCATCTATCTCATAGGTTTCTTGGAAAAACAGAACAAGTATTGCATGTAAAGTTCTAATAAAGCTTTCTACATAAGGTCAGAACTCAAAAAAGTTGACTGGTTATATTACTATTATTACTAATTGTTCTAGTGAATGGAATGAAAGCAAGGCTGAAAGAACATGGACTCCAGACCATTACTCTGCGACAGCAAAATCCCTAATAACTCCCATAGTCGTATCAAAACCAGCCTTGACACAAGAAATTTCAGGTAAGGTGATGTATATATCATGAAAATTATGTTAAAACATTGCATTTTAAATGTTTTTAAAATGTTCTGGTTAATCACATATTTTGAAGGCTTTTATACAATCATTTTAAAATTTAAGTAACGAACTAGAATTCTTTCAGGTTTACAAAAGAGTTGCCAAGATAGTACAGAGTGCCCGTATACCTCAGGCAATTTACTTTCTTGTTATCTTACTGTGGTATATTTGTCACAGGTAAAAATGTAATATTGATGCATTATTACTAATTAAACTCTGCTTTCAGTCAGATTTCATTAATTTCTCCTTAATGAAGGAAGCTTCCTCAAGCTGTCCATTTTTTGTTAACGTATGATTGTGATTCATAGTAATTACATTTATCTTGTAATATATATCACATCTTAATACTTTTCACTTTCCCATACCCTCCCAGATCTCCCAATTCCCTTTTCATTTTGATGTATTATACCGATTTCTGAAGTACGTATATGACACTGCCCTTTATCTCAAAAGAAAATTGAGTGGAGAACCCTAGTGGTAACAGGATTGCCGCAGTTAGGTATTTTCTTTGTTTAAAGCATCATTTTATTTGTAACTTAGATAATCATAGAGTAATGCCGTGTTAACAGCAATAATAAAATATCCTTTCTGCCTCTGAATATCACTCTAACCAAGATATATTCTATTTGGGTTGTTGTATTTGTCTGCTGTTATATTTATGTTATGTAAACCTGCACAACTTCAATGTCAGCCTGAAAGTTCACACTGTGATTTAGTGATAAATTTTGCACTAAATTTCAAAGGTGTAATCCTCAACCCTCCTCAAACTTCCTTGACTTGAATCCCTTAGAAATGCATACATGTAATAATAGGACTGAGGCACTGTCTTCACCTGAGCCTGCAGCAAATTTTTAAGTGTAGTTAAATATTTTAATATTTTCATAAGCAAATAAGCTATTTTGTTGTTGGTTATGTAGCTCAATACTAAGCATCATCTTTCTCTTTCTCTTGTCTCGACTTTGAATAAATTATGCAAAATTGTGGAAATGGCCTAATTACTAGTTAACTATTTACTTGCCAAGTAGCCTTCAGTACAGTTTTAAAGAAGCATTCTAGTGGCGATTACTTGCACTTTCTCTGCCTAACGATAATCTTCCTCAGCTGCTCAATCACTAGCCAAGCAATCCCTTTAGGGTTCTGCGGGTACATAAAAAGTGCTGACAGTTTCTTTCTCTGGGCAGCAGAACACAGAAACAAACTCTTACTGATGAAGATCAAAAGCAGACCAAGATCAAAAACAATAGCATAGCTATAAACTCATAAAACCTGAGAGAGAGAGAGATAGAATGAGAGAGAGCAAACTCAGGACCTTTTCACATTTTCTTAGGTTTTTGGAGAAGAAATATGGCCAATGGCACATACATGAGAGGAACATTATTAGCATCATTGTACTGATCTTAATCTTTTAGTGTGACTATCTAACCATTATTATCTCAGAAAGACTTGTAGATCCAAGTTCTCAGGTTGCTGAAATTCATATCCTGGGATCACGCTCAAGAAGACACCCAGAGAGTAAGTTTTTCATCTGAAATAACTTAACTATGGGTAAAGGAGGCAGGGGCACTTTTCATTAATTCAAATTACCTTCAAAGATAAAAAGGAATCCTTAAATCTCCACCTGTCTTCCAATATCTGTTCTAGTAATTTAGGAAATTCTTTATGACTTTTAAAGTTTCAATTGGAGTATTAGTCCTAGCTGTACCACTGACAGTGAAACCTAGGTAATTCAACTTCCCCTTTGTGCATCAATTATTTTACTAATAGTTAAATGAATGTAACGAAACCAAGTGATCGATAAGATTCCTTTCATCTGTGTAAGTATAGAATTTACATAAACTATGCTCCAATCTAGGAGGACTTGGTGAGGTACCTTAAAGGTCTTATGCTAAAATGAATGACTTTATATCAGGAATTGGGTTTTATTCATCTTTTCCTGTTCATGTCACAATACCAGACACAGAGAATCCACTCCAATATTTTACATAAAAGGATAAATTAATATTGGTGCTGTATAAAATACAGAAGATCAAATAGATGAAACTTTAAATAGCTTTTAATATATGTGCCGTTGAAGCGAGCACAAAACCTTAAATAGCTTTTACATTATGTTACATTAACTCATTTCCAGATTTGACTCAAGCCTTTAGCAGGCCAGGTTATTATTTCTTTACCTTTCAGTTTCACAAACAATAATTATTTGTGACTAATTAGAGGAACAGTTTAGGACTGATAGATAATAAAATGATATTGGGTGACTAGAGATATTAAAACATTCATATGTGTCATAATATATCTGAGAGGGCTATTGCAGTCAAGGACTTCACATATTGCTCAAAGAGCTTTCTGTGGTTTGAGCTTGCTATTGGGTAAAGGTCCAGAACTTTGGTCTCTGACCTTTGTAAATAGTTTGTAGGAGGAATTATGACTTTCTTTCCCAGAGAATTTTAGAAGTTGCA